>CM040833.1:34689026-34734026 GCA_022828995.1 Vimba vimba
ACACAGAGAACCCCATGAGAGTCAGATACGGGTCCAATACCATCAGGCACTAAAATACTACAAAATACTAATCAATAAGAAAAAACAGCTTTACAGATCCGAAGAACTTAACAAAATAGAAGAAGCCATTGACCAAAACGTCTTTTGGAATTTGTGGAATAAATTCAGTCCAAGACAAACTAAAGATAAATTAACAATACAAAATGGTTTGATCTGGAAAAATCACTTTGAATTTTTGTATAAGAATATTGATTATAGTGCAATCACCCCCCAACAACACTCAGTAGTTGAAAAACTCCACCACTTAGAGGAAAAGGTGAAAGACTACCAAAACCCCCTAGATACAGTAATAACACTAGCAGAAATACAGAGCCAACTGAAGGCTCTGAAGGCTGGAAAGACTTGTGGAGTGGACAGCATCTGCCCTGAGATGCTGAAGCACAGTAGCCCTACACTGCAGGCAGCTCTCCACAAGCTGTTCAACCTCGTCCTGGAGTCTGGGTATTTCCCTGAGATCTGGAACCATGGACTCATCACCCCTATTTTCAAAAATGGCGACAGATTGGACCCTAACAACTACAGAGGCATTAGTGTGAACAGTAGTCTGGGGAAGGTTTTCTGCAGTATTATTAACGCCAGAATACTGTCCTTTCTCACCAAGCACAATGTCTTTAGTAAAAATCAAATTGGCTTTTTACCAAAATATCGAACATCAGACCACATTTATACTCTCCACACCCTTATTAAAAACTACACCAAAATTAAAAATGGGAAAATATTTGCACGTTTTATAGACTTCAAAAAAGCTTTTGACACAATATGGCATGATGGGCTTTTTTATAAACTTATCGAAAGTGGGATAGGGGGTAAAGTCTATGACACTATTAAATCACTGTACACAGAAAATAAATGTGCAGTAAAAATTGGCTCCAAAAGAACAGAATTCTTCAAGCAAGGGCGTGACGTGAGACAGGGATGCAGTTTGAGTCCAACACTGTTTAACATTTACATCAATGAACTAGCAACCATGCTGGAACAATCTGCAGCCCCAGGTCTCACTCTTCATGATACCAACATCAAGTTCCTGCTCTATGCCGATGATCTGGTTCTGTTGTCCCCAACAGAAGAAGGTTTACAGCAGGGCCTGTCCGTCCTAGAGCAGTACTGTCAGAAATGGGCACTGACAGTCAATCTGAAAAAGACCAGTGTTCTGGTATTTCAGAGGAGAGCCAGATCTCTGGGAAATAGACAGAGTTACAACTTCACTCTGGGCAACACCAGACTAGAACAAAAGGGTTCATATAATTACTTAGGGGTTGAAATTAGTGCATCAGGGAGTTTCAACCTGGCCATAAACACACTATGTAATAAAGCTCGGAGAGCTTTGTATGCAATCTAATGCAAATTTGGAAAAACAAATATCCCCGCAAGAATTTGGCTAAAAATCTACAATTCTCTGATTACACCAATAATGCTTTACGGAAGCGAAGTTTGGGGCCCGATTTCGAATCCAGAATTTAAAAACTGGGATAAAACTCCCACTGAAAAACTGCAACTGGAATTCTGTAAAATTATTCTAAAAGTTCGCCCAAACACCCCAAACAATGCATGCAGAGCAGAACTCGGTATATTCCCTCTGAAAATCCAAATCCAAAAAAGGTCAATTAAATTTTGGCAGCATTTAAATCAAGCTGATAAAAATTCCATTGCATACAAAGCTCTCCTGAGCAACCAGCGGGGTTCAGACGTCCACCCCCTGGCCCAGCTGGCTCAGAGGTACACAGAGATAAACACAGTCAGTAGTGGACAGACAGGTAGAGAGAGAGACAGGTAGAGAGAGAGACAGGTACACTGAGCATCAGAGTCGCAACAGACACAATCCTCAGTGTTCAATCAAAAGACTTGAAACTAAATTAAAAGACGAGTATACAGAACAATGGCAAAATGAAAATAAAATACAACACAAACTCCTCTGTTATCAATCCCTGAACAGAGATATCCAATTGGCCGAATATCTCAAAACAAAAAATCCAAAAGAAATACGAATTTTAACAAAATACAGAGTCAGTGACCATGAGCTGGAAATTGAAAGAGGTATGAGAGAGGAACGAGTCTGTACACACTGCCACCAGGGTATCGAAACAGAATTACATTTCTTATGTACATGTCCCAAATATGAAGACTTAAGAAACAAATATTTCCAAAAATTTGAAAAACATATACCAGGCTTCACTACCTACACTGAGGACAAAAAGCTTCCTTTTTTATTAGGGGAAGATAAAAGCACGGCATGGCTAGCAGCTAAATACGTCTTCTCCTGCCACAATACAAGGCTAAATAAATAGAAAAAAATTGTATAAGAGGTATTTATACAAGTTATATATTATATATATATATTTATTATTTTGTTTGACTGTATTCTCTTTTTTTTTGTTTATATTATATATATATATATATATTATTGTTTCAATGTACCCTTTGAGGGACATGCACAGAATGTGTTTAGTATCTGCTTTTATATCATAATTATCCTGTTTACTTGTATTACTATATCAGATGTATTAACTCCTTGTTGTTGTTTATTGTTCTTATGCTTTGGCAACACAGATGCATTTTTTTTTGTCATGCCAATAAAGCAACATGAAATTGAAAAATTGAAAAAAATTGAAAATTGAGAGAGGGAGAGTGAGGGAGGGAGAGAGAGAGAGAGAGAGAGAGAGAGAGAGAGAGAGAGAGAGAGAGGGAGAGTGAGGGAGGGGAGAGAGAGAGAGAGAGAGAGAGAGAGAGAGAGAGAGAGAGAGAGAGAGAGAGAGAGAGAGAGAGAGAGAGAGAGTCCAGTAGGAGATACAGAAAAGACAGCAGATTAGACTGGAAGAGGAGCAGGTGTCAATCATCTGTGTCTGCGATGCATGTATGAGGACGATGGGCGCATTAGAGACTCTTTACGCACATCTTCCTCATATGATGAATGGATGGACCTTATGTCAAATATTGCTAGCTATGAACGTGTGATATTTAGAGCCTCAGGACGTCATGATTTGTTTATGAAAATGTGGGGTCCCTTTCTCTCCCTAACTGAAAATGTATTATAAAAAAACTTTCCAAATATGTCTTATACCTCTGTGTTGTAACCTACTAGTCCTGTAAAGTCTAAACATCATGTATTTTCTTCTCAGAGACCTAACTCTTTATTGATCTGTATAATTGTTATTTATTTTCCCTTTTATCTGTTCTATTCTGTAAATTTTATTTTTTCTTTTCTTTGAGGAGGGGGCATTAAGCTGGGATAAGGGGTAAAAAAAACCTAAAACATGTCATTGTTAACACTTAATTTCTGACTGATGTTCATGTCCAAAAAAAGCTCTTTACGCCTCCTAAACCGTCGAGCACTAATTTGACTAAAGATATAACAGTTTGTCTCTCTTGCTCTTTTTCATATCCACTCATGGTTTCAGAGCTGTTCTGTGTTAAACTTGTGCATGAATACACAGATCATGGAGTAGTGAACACTTCTCTCTCATTCACTCTTTCACCAGAGGAACGCTAGACGGAGTCTTCAGTCACTGATGAAAACCTCACGCATACAGACGGAGAGAAATGAGAGACAGCAGACAGAATGAGAACCAGTTTACAGTTCATTACTGATGCCCTGTGCAAACACACACACACACACACACACACACACACACACACACACACACACACACACACTGTCTGTGCTCTTGAACACTTGTCTTCTTGCATGACGTATTTCCTCTATTTTGGCACAAGTTTACAGAGCTTTTCATTATTATATTTTGAATATTTAGCATTTTAAAATAAGCTTCTACATGTGTGTTCAGTAGTCACTGTGTAACTAACAGTTTTCCTCGATATCACGAGATTTCGGGGCACATGAGTTCCCGAACATAATGCATAATGGGATACGCTTAGCCTCGAGTACCACTCTGAAGCTGTGAGGTTTAGTGTGCATTAAAGGGATAGTTCACTTTGAAATTAAATTTTGGTATGTTTTAGCTTACCTCAAGGGCATCCAAGATGTAGGTGTCTTTGTTTCCGCAGTAGTTTCAATTGTGATATTTTTAGGTCAAACCGTTCTGGTCTGTCAGTCATATAATGCAGGTCTATAGTCACTGTCTCAAAGAGCATGCACAGAGTCCAAATTAAACAATTCCCCATCGTAAGTACACATTGATGGGCTAAGACACGAAACGAGCGGTTTGTGTGAGAAAACGAACAGTATTTATATCGTTGTTATCTCTTGAACACAGCCGCGTCCAAATGATCTGACGGCGCGGGCGGGTATAGATATATACACTAGATGTAAGCTAAAACATACCAAAATTTTATTTCAAAGTGAACTATCCCTTTAAGGGCACTTTGGCATTTTAAGACATGGGGAAGTCTTGCGCACTTACTGTCAAGTGCACGCGCTCTCAAGTGGCCAAGCCCGCAAGTGTGTGTATTTGGACAAGCCATGACTCTCTCCATGATCTTAATTGCCTTAATAACCACCACCCACAGTTGTGATGAAGCAACAGATCTTTTCTTCTGTGTTTTGGTGTAACGTTACATCCGAAATGTAATGAATTATTGAAACATAATGTAGGGCAGTGCATGTTGTTGACTGTATGTTGAGATGTGTGTGTTGCGTGGACGAATCACTCACGGTAAGATCTGACGTGCATTTACAACATTTACTAACATGTATTACATGGCTTGGTTGAATTCTAATGTAGAATGCGAAGTATAACACACTGTTGCCATGTAAAACAGAGCGTTGCTATGGACGCAGGATTCTAACCGTAGAGACGGAGCGGACTATTTTCTTTAGCGGAAGCAATACAGTCGTTTTTAAATCAATAAACTCCTTTTTAAATCAATATTTTGTGTCAAATTATTGATTTATTTGGTAGGTAGCCATGTAATAAGCGGGATAATGTAGAGCGAGGCGGTTGTTAAAGCGAATACAACCCCTTCAGGCTGATTCAAGCTCTGCTTCGCGTCGGGGTCCCGATCCCGAAACATGAATTTAAACATACTTTCATTATTGTATGACGTGCTTAATGGTTACTTAAGTATTGAATTTATAATATTAATAATTACTTTGGGATTTGAGATTTACAATACAATAATTTTTCTTTATCAACTATTACATGCACAGATACAAATTTACATATAGACCCTTTTACAGTTGGTAAACATGGTGACGTATTTGTGTGGGCGGGGCTTAGCTGGAGGCAGAAAGATCCCTCTGGCCGCTTCACTAACGCTAGTTTGCAAGTTTTGTTAGCTTGTTTTTTAACAATGACTGGAGAAAATCCGATTTTGTCTTAATGTGCAAGGTCACTCACTGTCCAGGACCGCGATTGTTATTTGCAAAAGTTAATTTTAACGGACGGAACCAGATGACCCTACACGCGCTCAGTCAATGGACGATCTGACAGGATTAACGTTAAAGCTACCTCCGCTTGAGTGGCCTGACTTCTACACCTACCCGATAGAGAAACCGAGGGTAAAGAGATACTGAGGGCATATATATATATTTAGATGCCTATAACTATGTGCTGAATGGTCATGTAAAGGTTCGTGTGGTACGATCCGCAGTTCTGCCTAGCCAGCGCCAAGAAGATGACAATGTAAAGAGTGACACTACGGTGCAATTTTAATGATATGAATATTTTCTAGAAATAAAAATTCCAGATATAGCATACTCATTTTTCATTGATTCTTGCACCCAACAACACAACAAGATGACATTTAATAATAAAAATAATAATTTAAGCTCCTTATTATGTAGCCGAATCTGTGCTGGTTTGTATTGGCCGCCTCCAGTTTTCCGTTTGTTTTGCCTCCAGCTAACGCCGTGACGTAACTGTGACGTCGGCGCAAAAGGGGTCTATACACAAACCTCACAGCAACACAAACACAATTATTACACAATAATTTATCCAACTGACTCTATATGCAGAAGCAGAAAACAGGAAAAAAGTGAGTATTCGCTTTATAGGTGTAACGTAAGGAGGCAAGATGTAGAGAACCCAAGTCAAGTGCAACTTTAATACCAACGTGATCAAGCATAAAACAAAGGCATGAAAACTCGAAACAAGAACAAACAGCAGTTACCCAAAACAATACTTAACAAAGTCACAGAGCAAACATGAGGGCTTAAATACACAAGACTAATGACCCAACAAGGGACACCTGTGAACAATGAACCAATAACATCATGACACATCAGACAAGGGAACACACGGCAGGATCACATGACTTTGAACAGGGTATCACATGACAGACATGAAATGTGACCAAGACATGAAATGTGACCAAGACAAGACCAAATCGTGACAATAGGCCAAATCTGAGAAAACGGCACCATCTTTATATATATATATATATATATATATATATATATATATATATATATATATTTTTTTTTTTTTTTAAAGAAAAGGCCAACAGAACAAAAGTCTGTTAACAAAGACTGCATCATTTTAGTTAAATGGCCCTGGGATAAAAAGAAATTGTCAGTTTTAATGGGTTTCAATGGGGACATTTTTGTCGTTGAGGTCCTGCATGTAAATATTTTGTGTACAATGTGGAAAGGAAAGAAGAAAATTCAAATAAAAATACACACTTGTTCCAAAATTGATGCAGTTGGCATTAACACAGGAAAAAAATATTTTTTTTAAACTGAAAGAGACAAACATGTCCTTAAAGGGATAGTTCACCCAAAAATGAAAATTCTGTCAGTAAATACTCACCCTCATGTTGTTCCAACCGCGTAAGACCTTCACAAATTAAGATATTTTTGATGAAATCTGAGCCTTGTCTTACTCCTCCATAGGCTGCTAGGTGGCCCAAACTTGCTGGCCCAGAAAAGTTATTTAAGAGATCTTCATGAATTCCTTCTCTCTGGGCCTCGTAGTGATTTTGCGCAGCGCGTCTGTGTTACACGTCACCACGTAGGCTCACTATTGGCCGACGCTGGTCGTGTGTGATGCGTGATTACGTATAACACAGACGCGCAGCGCAAAAACACTACGAGGCCCAGAGAGAAGGAAATGAATAGTGGAATAAAGTCTTTATTTTTGTTTGTTTTTGCGCACAAAAAGTATTCTCGTCGCTTGATATACTTAAGATTGAGCCACTGTAGTCACTTGGACTATATTAAAGATCTCTTTAATAACTTTTCTGGGCCAGCAAGTTTGGGCCACCTAGCAGCCTATGGAGGAGTGAGACAAGGCTCAGATTTCATCAAAAATATCTTAATTTGTGTTCTGAAGATGAACGAAGGTCTTACGCGGTTGGAACAACATGAGGGAGAGTAATTACTGACATAATTTTCATTTTTGGGTGAACTATCCCTTTAAGGAAACACAAGGGTTAATTTGGTTCTAAACTTTAAATTGAAGTGTGATTGATCAATGAAACCCTTTGATTACAGTGTTATTATTGAAGCATAATTTGCAAAACTGAATCTAGAAGCAGAATCAGATTTAACTGTGATTTTCTGCTGTAATAAACAGTTTAACTGGTAAGATCCTCAGAGGAGAAGTTGTGCAGTGATTAAATAAGAATGGAAAGACAGTCTCTGTGAAGGATGTCCTGAATCTACGCAGACAGTCTTTAGTTACAGGATCAGAGAATGACACTTTTCCTCTGTCATAGTCCAGCTGAACTCTCACACGCTGAAGCTTCTGTTTAACGGTTAAGTAAGTGTCGGGTTGCTCTGGGGATTGTGAGATGTATTCGGTATTCATGTACAGCACACACCAGATATTAGACTTAGAGAAAGCCTTTCCCTTCCTTTGGTTTGATGCTGTTGTTATTCCAAGAATCCAGCATGTATTGTCTCCAACCTCCACATCCCAGCAGTGTGTTCCTGAGTTAAAGCCCTCAGATCCCAGGACACATGCATACTCATCAAACCTCTCTGGATTATCAGGAAGTGTTTTATCTCCATCACTGAGCGACACACTGGTCAGATCAGCAGAGAGTGTGAGCCAAGGAGCTGCTGTGTTTGGATCCAGAGTCAACGGAGCTGCAAAGAGAATAACGTACTCGGTTACTAACGTAACCTCGGTTCTCTCTAGAAGAGGGAACGAGTACTGCGTTTTTATTAAAAACGCTACGGGAAAAGTCTCTTTTCACGAAATACTGAAGCAAAAAATGATCCTTAATTTTCATACATGTAAAGCGCGTTGCAGCAGTAGTCAGCTATGGCGAGACGGCTTGCTCGCTCATTGGCTGCTCTGCAGCAACTGCATAAGCCTATCGAGCGAGGCCTGAGGTGACGTCAGGCCAATGAGGGCGCTTTGCGCCCTCCTTGCCATTTCCCGCCGAGACAGGTGTGGCTAACCTCTATAAAAGGAGCTCGAAAAGGCTGATTCACTTGATTTTCATCGCCGAAGCGAACCAGAGTGAACCGTACGCACGGCAGAGAACGCAGTACTCGTTCCCTCTTCTAGAGAGAACCGAGGTTACGTTAGTAACCGAGTACGTTCTCTTACGAGAGTCCTCTCGTACTGCGTTTTTATTAAAAACGCTACGGGAACCCCTTGTAAAACGCCGTGCGTGCTGGGATAAAAACACCGATCACTGGAAGCTAAGCCAGATGTACAGTGCATAACCACCAGATAGACTCACAAAGAATCAGGGAATAAGGGAGGGGGACCTTAATTCCCTAAACTGTAACGTCCGCAGACGTAAACATGACCTCACAGAGAGAGTCTAGAGACAAGAGGGGATTCCCTCCGTCCTTATATGGTCGCGCCAGCAGACGCGAATATGACATCACATAGACAGGGTGGGGAACCTGAACTGAATGTGGGAAATGTGGGTCTTACACAATTCTGCCCATAAGACAGTCGGTAGCGCGTTGCGTATGCGATTTCAGTGTTCTAGTTAGACAGCTGAATCGACTACACCGATAGTAGCTTAGCCTGCAAGGCGGGAACTTCTAGGTTGTAAAACCTAATAAATGTAGACGGCGAGGCCCAGCCTGCCGCCGTACATATATCCTGTAAGGAAATCCCGCTGGACCAAGCCCACGAGGAGGCAACGCCCCTCGTGGAGTGCGCTCTGACTCCCAACGGGCACTGAATGCCTTTGACAGTATAAGCCAGCGCTATGGCGTCAACTATCCATCTGGATAAGCTCTGTTTCGAAACAGCCATTCCCTTGGAACGTCCGCTGAACGAGACAAAGAGCTGCTCAGTCTGTCTGAAGACAGCGGAGCGGGACACGTAAGCTCTTAAAGCCCTAACAGGGCAAAGAAAACTTGAGTTCCCTTCCTCACTTGACCCCGGCAGGGCAAACAGGGAGATAACCTGAGCCCGAAACGGCGTGTTGAGGGACTTTGGCACATAGCCATGCTTAGGTTTGAGTATGACTTTAGAGTCATTAGGTCCAAACTCTAAGCACGCTGGGCTCACGGAGAGCGCGTGCAGGTCGCCTATGCGCTTCACCGAAGCGAGAGCCATCAAAAACACTGTTTTGAAAGACAAATGTTTGAGGCTAATAGATTGGATCGAAAGGGGCACCCTTCATGGCCGCCAAAACTGTAGAAAGGTCCCACATAGGGACTGAAGGAGGTCTGGGTGGATTCAGCCTCCTAGCTCCCCTGAGGAAGCGGATGACTAAATCGTTCCTTCCTAGTGACTGACCCAGCGTTGTTCCAGAGAACGCTGTAATAGCCGCCACGTAAACTTTGAGCGTGGAAGGGGATCTGCCCTTATCATAAAGCCGCCTAGTCGACGGTGCTCTAGCCTGAGTGATGGTATTTATCACTCCCTCTGTGAGGTCAACGGATATCCGTTGAGCGCACACACATGAAGGGACCACAGCTCCGGGTGTGGGTGCCAAATCGAGCCCCCGGCCTGCGAGAGGAGATCTCTCCTCAATGGCACTGGCCATGGAGCGATGTCTGCTAGCTGCATCAGGACTGGAAACCATGCTTGGTTCTTCCAGAACGGTGCTACAAGCAGCACTGGGCATTCCGTTTCCCTGACCCGCTCTAACACCTGAGGCAGAAGGGAGACGGGGGGAAAGCGTATAGCGGGCAGCGCGGCCACATCTGGGACAGCGCGCTGTCGTTCTTGGAAAAGAACACGGGGCAATGAGCGTTTTCGCGGGACGCGAATAGGTCCACCTCCGCTCTGCCGAATCTCTCCCACAACAGCCGGACTGTTTGTGGGTGTAGAGGCCATTCGCCCAGGGGAATGTTGTTCCTGGACAGTCTGTCTGGGCCCACATTCTGGAGCCCAGGCACATGCACTGCCCTCAGCGAGCGCAAATTGTGCTGAGCCCATATTAGGAGGCGTTTCGCCAGCCTGTACAGGGATGTGGATCTCAGACCGCCCTGGCGATTTATATAGGACACCACGGCCGTGTTGTCCGAACGGACTACGACGTGTTGGTCCTTGATGTGGGGACAAAAACGCGTCAGCGCGTTGTGCACTGCCAGCATTTCCAGGCAGTTGATGTGTTGGAGCTTTTCTCGTTCCGACCACAGGCCGAAGAACGGTCTGCCCTCGAGCAGCGCTCCCCATCCCGAGGTGGATGCGTCTGTCGACACCATCCTCACTCTCGAGGAAGTCCCCAGGCTTACACCTGATTGGTACCAGCCGTCCGCCAACCAAGGTATCAGGGCTGTCACACAGCTTTGATTGACCTTGAGGCGTAACCGGCCGGACACCCACGCTCCGCGCGGTACTCGCGCTTTCAACCAGAACTGCAGAGGGCGCATGCGGAGCAAGCCCAACTGAAGAACTGGTGATGCTGAGGCCATGAGACCTAGCATCCTTTGAAACATCCTGAGCGGGGTAGTCGCGCCGCGCGCTGAATGTGCAGCACGCGCTGTGGCGACAGCCGCGCTGTCATAGACTGTGAGTCCAGAATGGTACCCAGAAACGAAATCGTTTGACTGGGGTTCAGTGAACTCTTCGTCCAATTGACCGTGATACCAAGATTCTCAAGGTGATCGAGTAACATGGTTCTGTGCTCCACGAGCAGTGATCGTGATTGAGCTAGGATCAGCCAGTCGTCCAAATAGTTCAGCACTCGCATGCCTCTGAGTCTGAGAGGGGCGAGCGCTGCGTCCATGCATTTCGTAAATGTACGAGGTGCCAGGGACAAACCGAACGGCAGGACTGTATACTGGTATGTCTGACCCTCGAAGGCGAATCTCAAGTATCGCCTGTGATGTGACGCTATCTGTATTTGAAAATACGCGTCCTTCAGATCTATTGACATAAACCAGTCTCCTCGGCGAACATGCGCGAGGATTTTCCTGGTCGTGAGCATTTTGAAACTGCGTTTCACTAATGCTTTGTTCAACCGTCTTAGATCCAGTATGGGTCTGATACCACCGTCCTTTTTGGGGACTAGAAAGTATCTGCTGTATAGCCCCCCTTCGCTTTGAGCTTGGGGTACACGCTCTATCGCCCCTTTGCTTATCAGTTTTAATATTTCGGCGCGAAGTAGGTGTGCTACTTCTGAAACCACCCTAGTTTGGACGCGCGCTGTGAAGCGGGGAGGGCGTCGACAAAACTGTAGCGAGAAGCCTCTCTTTATAATGCCTAGCACCCAGTCCGAAACCCCTGGAAGCGCTGCCCATGCTTCTGCATGGCTGGCTAAGGGCTGGATGCGAAGCGCGCTCTGTTCGCCGTGCGGCAGAGGCGCTTCGGGGCGCAATAACGTAGGCGTTATGCCTGTGGCATTCGAGGCGGGGGGCGCGCTTATTACAGCGGGCAGAGCGCTCGTCCTCGACCTTACTACAGCGCTTGACTGAGTGAGGGAGGGCTGAGGGGGTCCCGCGGGACTCATGTCTGCGAGTAAATGTGGGCGGGAAGCGGGCACATTCACTGCTTTGGGCGCGCTGTCTAACTGAGCAGAGCGAGCGCGCACAGGTCTCGTTTTTACAGAGAGCCTGTGGTCTGTGAGACATAGTGTTTGTGTGGGCACTTTCACTATGTTGGAAGCGCAATCGACCTGAGTCGATTTTATGTGCGCGAGCCCTAAGTGTAGGGCTGTGCTTGTGTGTAGAGATGGGCACTGAGGAGTGGGCATCGACACTACATTTATAGCACCATCGGCCGTGGCCGGGACACCAGAAAATACACTCTTTTCGGGATATATCTGGGTAGCCGTAAAAACGGCTTTTGTGTGCAGGCAAGCGGGCGGCTGTGCGGGCTTGCGTCTTGCAGAAAACGCTGGAACAGTCGCAAGTCTTGGGACTGAAACAGCGGCGCGCTTGGGTGAGAGACCGGCCGCAGCGGGACTCACACACCTGCGCTTTCCTAGGCGTGCTAGGACTTCTTCGGGGCTTCCGGCTTCACCACAATCCTCAAATCCGAGGGCCTGGAGCTGCGCTGCTGTCGCTGCTGTGAAGATGCGGCCGAAGGCGGGGGCTGAGGCTGAGAGCTCCGCGGAGTCTGTTTTTTACGACTCGCTGCAGAACCGGAGCGCTTCGGGAGGAAGTGCTTGAAGGCTTGAGACGCTTTCTGGGCTTCAGTAAATCTCTCCACGAACTCGGAGAGAGAAGAACCGAAAAGGCCAGCGGAAGACAGCGGGGCGTCGAGAAACGCGTTGCGCTCGGAATCAGCCATCTCCGTGAGCGTCAGCCATAGATGCCTCTCAGCAACAGTGGCGGAAGCCATACACCTTCCCATGGCTTGTGCAGCAGACTTGGTAGCGCGGAGTGTTAGATCTGAAGCGCTCCTCAAATCCGCGATGCAGATAGCGTCAGGTCCCATCTCGTCCAACTTACGGAGGAGATCACCCTGGAATATCTGCAGCGTAGCCATGGTGTGTAGTGCTGACGCGGCCTGCCCAGCGGCGGAGAAAATTCGCGTGAGCAGCGTCGACGTCATGCGGCAGGCTTTTGAAGGCAACACCGGTTTAGTCCGCCGTCCAGCAGAGGGCGGGCAAAGGTGGGTCGCTATCGCCTGTTCCACCGGCGGAAGTGAAAGGTAGCCTCGGTCTTTCGCATTATCCAGGGAGGAAAATGCTGGTGACACAGACGAGCGCGTTCGCGCAGAGAAGGGCGCATTCCAGGCCTTCGCAACTTCTTCATGAAGCTCAGGAAGAAAAGGAGCGGGCTTTGAATCCGGAGAAGTGCGCTCACCAGGGAGGAAGCTACCATCCAGCCGGGTGCGAGAGGGGAGCTCCGGTGCAGACCACTCGAGGCCGAGGCTCGCCGCGGCCAGCGCGAGTACTCGCATGAGCTCTCTCTCGATGTTGGCTCTCGTAGTAGGCTTGCGGGCAGCAGGCGCGAGATCCTCGGAGCTCGCACAGTCCTCGCTGCCCGAAGCTAGCAGAGAGCAGGAATCCTTTTCCCCCGACGCGGCCTCGGAACCGACTTCCTCTGATGAAGCGGCGGCAGACTGCGGGCGCTGAGCATCAGGAAGTGATTCGGGAGAAGCCGGTGAAGCAGGCGGGTTGAACCGGCGAGCTTAGTCGGGCTGGAGCGGGTTCCGGGACCCGCTGCGAGTGGCGCTTCTTACGGCGCGGCAGCGCGGCGGGGAATGCAGGCTCTGAGAAGAATGCCAGGCGAGTCCGCAGAGTCACCATCGGCAAAAGCTCGCAGTGAGGGCAGCCACCGTCAGCGAGCGCGAGCGCTGCATGGTCCTCACCCAGACAGGAGACGCAGACGACATGCGGTCTCCCTCGGTGAGTGGGGCTCAGCACGAGCCGCATGAAGGCATCTTTAAAAAGACGCAGCTCTTTTAGGGGGTGAGTGTCGCAAGGCGAACACACACACACACACACAAGAACAGTTATAGGATAATGAAAGGATATGGCGTCGGAAAGCGCAGCAGGTACGGCTGTAGAAGGCGGCGTAGGCCAGCGGCTTCGAGTGGCTCGTCCCGCTGAAGTGCTTGCCTCAGACGACGCTTGCTTCCTCGTGATCCAGCGATGCGTGCGCTTCGCTGAAGAGATGAAAATCAAGTGAATCAGCCTTTTCGAGCTCCTTTTATAGAGGTTAGCCACACCCGTCTCGGCAGGAAATGGCAAGGAGGGCGCGAAGCGCCCTCATTGGCCTGACGTCACTTCAGGCCTCGCTCGATAGGCTTATGCAGTTGCTGCAGAGCAGCCAATGAGCGAGCAAGCCGTCTCGCCATAGCTGACTACTGCTGCAACGCGCTTTACATGTATGAAAATTAAGGATAATTTTTTGCTTCAGTATTTTGTGAAAAGAGACTTTTCCCGTAGCGTTTTTAATAAAAACGCAGTACGAGAGGACTCTCGTAAGAGAACATCAGATTACAGGATGAAATATCATGTATTAGAAATGTAAATGTAAATGTAAAAGATCATAAATCATGCAATCATAGCAATGGTCTCTCAGTTACTGTCAGAATGGATTGAGGCTTCAGGTTTAATATCAGTATTCAATAAACTATTGTATCCTAAAACATAAACATAAACCATGAGGAATAGACTTTTCATTATGAGTTCGCTCAATGATCTGATGTTTTTCTGAAATACAGTTCAGATTCACATAGTAATTCAAGTGATTATTAAATATATGTCTATCAAATGTTGATGTTGTGTGTGTTTATATCTGAACTATCTTCTGCACTGGTGTCAAATCTGCTGAGACTCACTGTGTTGGACAGTTTCCAGCATCTTCTTCCAGACTCTGAACGGCAGGTTACCCAGATAACGCGACACATGAATCAAAGCTCCAGAACTCATCCGTGGATCCGGCTGTGAGATCTGGACTCTGAGGAACATTCAGGAGTCAGAACTGCAGTGAATTTGAGTTCAGATCCACTGAGAGAAGAGATACGAGCAGCTCGCTTACCTTTCCATCGAGGCCTTAAAGTTCTGGAAAATATCGAGTTTGAAAACATTTTAATATCTTATCAAACACTCTCATTGTCAATGAGTCTCTCTATACAAGCTGTTTTATACACAAAGAATGAAGCCAGATTGATTTGTCACCTTTAGAAACGAGACGTCATTGTCTTTCATCATCTCCTCCATGTCTCTGAGTGTGTGTGAAAGAGCTGAGATGTGTGTGTTCATCTCCTCCAGCTTCTCCTTCATCCTCTGCTTCTTCTGCTCCTCTTCCTCTCTCAGTGCAGTGATTGTAGCTTCTTCTTCGTCTCTGAGAAACTGATGAAGCTTCTCAAACTCTTCTTTAATCTGACGCTCTGTGTGCTCAGCTTGACACTGAAATCAAATCACATTCACTTCAATCATCTCAATCAACACAAATCTCGGATACCCGACATATAACGGATCCAGAAGCAGAAGCTGCTCGTCATTTACAGAAATAATCAACTGGAATCCATTATATTAAATATATCAATTTATAACGGTATAAAGTGATCCTACAGCTGTAATGAAAATGACTCTTGATTCTGTTTCCTCACATTGATGTGTTGAGCTGTTTCCTCAAACTCTCCTTTCTTCTTTTCATTGTGTTGAAGTTTCTGTTGTAAGGACTTCAGTGCTGTATTGAGCTCCTCCTAGAATTGAACAAAAATACATTAAACACCAGATTACAGTGAAGAGAAGAAAATACAGTGATATGATCATACAATTCTGTGCAAAAGTATTGACCCCCACCCTGATTTCTTCTGTTTTTGTTTAAATCTCATACTAAATTGATTCAGAAATTAAAACTTACCATAAAACAAAGGCAACATGAGTGAGCACAAAGTACAGTTTGTAAATGACAATGTTATTTACTGAAGCTGGGCCTGTGTGATAATGTATTTGGCCCCATAGTAACTAATTCCTCAAATCTCTGAAACTGTATTTATAATGTTGTTCAGCTGGACTAAACACAACCAGTCCCGATCACTGCAGCCCTGTTCAATCAAATAAACACTTAAATAGGACTTTTTCAACAGCATGAAGTTGGTTTAAAGGTCTTAAACAGTAACACACTATTGACAAAGGTGAAAGAAACTCCAGGAATAATGATGAAGACGGTGATTGAAATACATCCGTCTGTGATGGATTACAAAGCTGAATTTTCTTATTTTCTATCAGAAAATGCTAAAGCACAATATCCCATCTTTAGTCTGCAAACTGAAGCTCAAGCAACAAGACAATGATTCAAAGAATAGTGAGTAAATCCACCTCTGAACGGCTCAAAAAAGCACAATTACAGTTTTGGAGTGGACATGTCAAAGGCCTGACTTGAAATCAATTAGAGATGATGTGGCAGGACCTTAAACAGGGAGTTCATGCTTGAAAACCCTCCAATGAGGCTGAACTAAAGTTGTCCGCTCAGTTGTGCTCTTTTTTTTTTTTTGTGCAAAATAATGATATCTATGAAAAAGGCTCCACTATTTAGTATGAGACACAAAAACATAAGAAATCAGGATGGGCAAATACTTTTACAGCACAGTAAATGTCATATAAAGTTGAGTAAAATGACATTGAAATAGTAATGCATGAATGTGATGATATCTATGTTTATGACTAATTATTGTTCTTTACATGTGAAACTAGAAGCATTAGTCTTACCTTGTAAGATGAAACCACTTTACTGATGGGTCTAAATTTATGATTGTCATGTTTTTGTGAATTAATACACTCTAAACACACAGGCTGTTTGTCCTCCAGACAGAAGAGTTTGAGTTTCTCACTGTGTAAACTGCAGATCTCCTCAGATCCTGATGAACGTTTCTCATTTCTCTCCTTCAGGAACGACTCACACAAGTTTTTTAATGTGAGATTAACTGGAGGATCATCTCTTGAGGATCTTCTCCTGCAGACAGGACACTCCTGAGTTTCCTTAGTTTTCCAGAACTGTTGTAGACACTCTTTACAAATACTGTGACTACAGGACAGAAAAACAGGAACATTGAAGATTTCATAGCAAACAGGACAAATATAATCATCTTCAGCTGCTGAAGCCATTTTCACCGTTTGAGTCTCGCAAACTAAACTCTACTTTCACTTTCTGAACGACGGTTTTCAAAAATGAATCAAGATGAGAATCAAAGATCTGCTGTCTGTTCAGAAATGAACATCACAAAAGTCCTTCTGTAAAGTTTTTCTCTTTGTTCTCCATTGATTGCTTATTCTTTATTGCTTTTGAATAGTCGGTGTGACAGAAAGGAGAAATAACAAGTCAGTCTCTTCCTGGTTAGTGTTGTAAGAGGGAGTTTATGATCCCCTTTGGTTGTACAAACAGGTCAAAGAGGAACGTCAGGATTTCTTCAGGTAAAATGTATTCAAAATGGACCTGCATTGAAATGTTAAAAAATAATGCTGTAAAACTTTGAATAAAACACAAAAGAACAATTAAAATACAAAACTATTAATTATAAAGGACCTCAAAATGCTTATACATGTTTTATTTATTGCTCTTTATTTGTCAGAGAGTTTCTCCTGGTCTGTCATGATCAAATCAAATTTTCTTTATGTAGCACATAAAAACAACAGTAGTTGGCCATTGTGCTGTACAACAGAATAAATATCTAAAAAAAAAAAAAAAAAGAGCGCAAAGGGAATTTACATCAGAAACACCAATCCTAAAATTCAACATTACTTTTCTGTCATGCTCAAATCTTTGTCAGTGTAATGGGCAGGAATAAAGATCTGAGCGACTTTGACAAGAGCCAGATTGTTATGGCAAGGTGACTGGCTCAGAGTATCTCTGAAACTCAAGGCTTGTGTGTCGCTCCTGGTCAGCAGTGGTGAGGATTTACTAACAGTGTCCGAGGAGGGACGAACTAGGGGTGACCCCGAATAGTCGAAGATTCGATGCTTCGATAGGAGGAGCCTGATTCGACTACCGATCTCACGGTCGAATCTTCGCAGAGGTGTTATGAAACGAGGATCATGCCACTTTGGCTATATGAGGGCGCTCAATGTCTGATTTCACATAGAACTAGCTTTTATGTCAATTCGTTACTATTCAGCCTATTATGATAATGCTGTATATAAAAATGTGCAAAGAAAGAAGCTTTTAATAAATATTTTTTAACGTGCGTGAATAAATCCAAACAGCCCGTGACAGATTTAAGTTTCACTTTCAATCCGTGACCGACAGAGGAGCGTCTTCGCGGCAAGGATTTAAATCTTTAACAATGTCTGGGATAAGAAAATCTAAAGTGTGGATGTACACCACCAGAAAGGATATTCTCCAAGGCTGGATTTAGCATCAGGAAAACCATGATCGCACTTCTGCCGGCCAACGTTAACACGTTTCACGCATAGACTTGATGGAGTTTTTCGGTTCCTTGCCACTGTTGCCTTTGGCTTGCTCAGTTGGGGATATTTTGGGGATATTTAATTTTATTCTATCAATCAATAAATTCCACTAGAAACAAACTTTGTTGTATTATTTTATTTTAATACTGTGAAGCTGCTTTGATACAATCTGTATTGTGAAAAGTGCTATACAAATATACTTGATTTGATTTGATTTGATAGACTGGGTTTCACGTTAGAATGTATTTTATCCGCGCGCACAATTTGAATAGACTCCAACGGACACAGACAGAGTGAAAGACTGGATTTGTTCTCTCGATCAGGTATGGGTACAAGTGATTTCAAAACTTTTCAGCCGGTTCTAATTAGATTTTTGGATGCTGTGAACATTTTTAGCTAAAAAGACTGCCTCTCCAGTTTAGCATTTATTGTTGTTTCTGAAGTTAAAAAGACAAAGTTGAAAATTCTGGCTACTATCGTTATTTTAATAATTTCTTTATTTTTATTTTATTTATTAATCTGTCAGGGTTATCTAATCTAACTATTTGTGGCTTGTGTTTTGAATATATATTCCTCTGCACTTTAGGCATTTTGCACACATTTGCTCATCTTGTGACTTGATTCTGATTTATTTCGTTTTGTATTTTTATTTATTAGAAATGTATATTCTGTTCTAATTTAATTTAGTAAATTAATTGTTTATTTTTTCGGTGCATCGATGTTGTGCTGTAGGCTGGCCTGCTCGCACAGGTAATTTAGCTGATTTAATTTGATTTGCATGGAATGCAAATCCTGTCTGCAGTGTGGCTTTTCTGGAGTTATTTATGTTATTTCTTAGTTTTATTGATCCAAAATGTTTTTATACATTTTCTTCTATAGCTTTGTGTGATTTTCTGTACATTGCGGCTTTGAAACGCTAAAGCCCCGCCCCCATACACATGATTCGAGGCAAGACATGACGATTCTGATTCGACTATGAAAATCCATAGTCGGGGACAGCCCTAGGACGAACACACAACGGCGACGAGGTGTTGGACACCCAAGACTTATATATATTTATATAGCGCCTTTCCATCGCTCAAGGTCGCTTTACATGCGGGTAATGTGTCACAACACACAGTGCATCACATTCTGCTGCGTATGGGGCCAAAGACCAAAGAGTGCCTATGATGACCCCTGTCCACCATCAACGATAGTTGAGACAATATATTGTTAGACCCCTACAAATAATGCATACTAAATGCATGATATACATGATGTATTATAAGGATAACGACAGAAAATGTTTTTATTAGCTGTAATAAATTGTTATTTCATCTGTTTATTATTTTGCTATTAAATGTAAAAAAAGAAAGAAAAAAAGTTTATGGTTTATTTGAGGAATTGGAGTCTGTTAACTACTGATAACTAACTGTTAACTAACTAAACTTCTTTTGCCTTATTTATTGCTTTTTCCCCTATCACATTAATAATCATAAATTAGGTGTATTCACTATAACAATATAATATTCGCTCTACACTACGAATACCAGGTTATGCCCTTCGGATTGTCCAACGCTCCTGCAGTATTCCAGGGTTATATGAATGAAGTCCTTTGTGAGTTCCTCAATCGATTCGTAGTGGTTTATATAGACGACATACTCATCTACTCTTCTTCCATGTCAGAGCACCGTCATCATCCAAGTCCTTGAGAAACTGAGAGAGCATCGATTATACTTGAAGTTGGAGAAGTGCGAATTCCATATCTCTAACGTACAATTCCTGGGTTACATCATCAATCAACACGGCATCCAAATGGACCAGAGGAAGGTGGAAACCATTCAGAACTGGCCACAACCCTCTTCAGTAAAGGATCTTCAAAGATTCCTGGGCTTCTCGAACTTCTATAGACGATTCATCCAAAACTACAGATCAGATCAGTGCTCCTCTCACATCTGCTCTCAAAGGCCGGCCCAAGTCTCTGTCCTTATCCACCAGCGCCATTCAAGCATTCCAGCATCTGAAAGAAGCCTTCACCACAGCTCCTATCCTCGTCCATCCAGATCCGGATCTTCCATTTGTGGTGGAGGTGGACGCCTCTTCCACAGGAGTAGGAGCTGTCCTTTCTGAGCGGCAGGGTGAGTCACGTAAACTCCTTCCATGTGCCTTCTTCTCCAGAAAGCTGTCCCCGGCGGAGCGGAATTATGACATCGGCAACCGGCAGCTGCTGGCCATCAAACTGGCCCTGGAGGAGTGGAGACACTGGCTGGAGGGAGCTAACCATCAGTTTGAGGTAATTACGGACCATCGCAACCTCGAATACCTCAGAAAGGCCAAAAGACTGAACCCTCGTCAGGCCCGCTGGGCTCTCTTCTTTACCCGGTTTGATTTTGTAGTGTCGTACCAACCTGGAAGTAAGAACTGTAAGGCGGACGCACTCTCCCGGCTTCATCACGCATCTCAAGCCGACCCTCATCCTGAACCTATCCTCCCTCCAGCCATGATCCTCAGTCCCATTCTCTGGGATATCGACCAACAGATCACCCAGAACAGATCACCCTCGGGGTCACTGTCAGCCTCTCTTCTGGTTACCACCCTCAGACGAACGGTCAGACTGAGCGGAAGATCCAGGAGATTGGACGATACCTACGTACATACTGCCACCAGTACCAGGACAGCTGGAGCCGCTACCTCCCCTGGGCGGAGTACGCTCAGAACTCACTTCGGCAGAACACCACCGGGCTCACCCCCTTCCAATGTTTCCTCGGATATCAACCTCCACTCTTTCCCTGGTCGGGTGAGCCCTCGGAGGTTCCAGCTGTCGACTTCTGGTTCCATCAGAGCGAGAGGGTATGGGACTCAGCTCACGTGCACCTCCAACAGGCTGTTCGGAGGCACAAGGAACATGCGGACCGTCGTCGTCTTGATGCACCTCAGTATCGGCCAGGACAGAAGATATGGCTATCAACTCGAGACATCCGCCTCCGACTGCCTTGCCGTAAGCTGAGTTCTCGATTCATCGGACCTTTCACCATCCAGAGGCAGTTGAACGAAGTTACTTACAGGCTCAACCTTCCTCCCCAGTATCGGATTTCCCCCTCATTCCATGTGTCCCTGCTCAAACCCTTCACTGACCCTGTCATTCCTGTTCCCTCAGATGGCTCTTCTTCAGACGTACCTCCTCCTCCCGTTCCTGTAGAAGAGGAACGAGTCTACCGTGTCCACACCATCTTGGACTCCCGGCGGCGAGGTCCCCGTCTGGAATACCTGGTGGACTGGGAGGACTATGGGCCAGAGGAACGTTCTTGGGTTCTTCGCGATGACATCCTGGATCCAGCCCTGTTATCCCAGTTCCACGAAGACCATCCTGACCGCCCAGCACCCAGAGGTCGGGGTCGACCTCGCCGCCGGCAGCCCTCTTCTCAGGCGTCAGGAGCCGCCTCGGGAGGGGGGGGTACTGTCAGGATTCCATCTCCACCACCACGCTCATCTTCACCTCCGCCCACTCATTCTCTCTCTCCGCCCTCTCATCAAGTCACCCATTCACTATCCCCTGATTATTGATCACCGTCACCTGTGTCCCATCACCAGCACTCCCCATATAATCCACAGTCACCCTTCACTCAGTGTCTGGTCTCGTCATTACATGACCCACAGACTCCCTCACACTTACCTGGATACTTACCTGCTACGCATCCTCTCCGTTCCGTCCAGCATGCCATCCTCTTCAGCCTGCTACCTGAAATCATCTACAAGAGAAAGAGAAAGAAAGACATTACCAACCAGCTAAGCATTCACTGTTATTCTGTGTTGCTGTTACTCACCGTCTGTCTGCATCTCCGCACTATCTGCAATAAAAGCATTAACCTTACCATCTTGTCTGCATCCTCTGTGATCCCTGACACAAACATTGCACATATGGTATGGAAAATGTAAATTTAAATAAGAAATACATTGCCATTTTATATATTACATTGCCATTTTGCATATTAAATTTCAAAATGTCTTTTGATACCTGTATGCTACCATAATAAAGAGATCGTAAAATAATTTAAATTGAGCAGTTTTTCTGTATAGATACGAACATTTTATATGATGAACAGATTTAATTTAGGCGTTTTTTCACATATAAATATTCATCAATTCACACATCAGTTGCGGTAAACGGAAGCTCAATCATGTTTGATGACGTGCGAAAACCGATGATGTTCATTCTCGTGTGTTTTGCAGCACGTTTGAGCTTCCGCAAGAACCATTGAGGTTTGTTCTCGCTTGTCAAAGCAAGTGCGGTTGAGCTTCTGTTTGTTCAATGTTTAAATGTGAATAAAATCCTACATTTAATCTGTTTATTATATAAAGCGGTAGTCTCTTCAGACATTTTTTACTAAACTTCTCAATTCAAATGGAGTTTAACATTTTACTTTTCTGGGTATTTTATATGAACCTTTAAGTGAATCATTTAAAACTTTGTGGAAAATGTAAAAATGCAGAATTTTTCTATTTTTTTTGTGAAACTTGTTTTCTTATCTGCATTTCAGTTATTCCAGAAAATGGACAGAATGCATGCTGTGGTTGATTTAAGGTGTTTCCAGGATTCCTTAAAGGTATAGTTCAGCAAAAAAAAAAATGAATTCTGTCATTAATTATACACCCTCATGTCATTCCGAACCTGTAAGACCATCGTTTATCTTCGGAACACAAATGAAGATATTTTTGATGAACTCCAAGAGCTTTCTGTTCCTCCATTGGTAGCCTACGCAACTAAAACATTCAAGCCCCAGAAAGGTAGTAAAGACACCATTAAACTAATCCAAGTGACTCCAGTGGTTTAACCTCAATTTTATGAAGCGATGCAAGTGCTTTGTTTTGGCAAAAAAAAAAAAAAAACATAATTTACCTCTATATTTACAAAATAATATTATCTAAAGCACATTCACGGAACAACACCCGGTCTTGAGTCAACACAATACGCAATGCGTCGTAGTGCTCCCCCTACTGAATTGCAGGTCAGTATTTTCGTAAATAAAGTGGTAAATTGTGTTTTTTGCTAAAACAAAGCACCTGCATCGCTTCATAAAATCGGTTAAACCACAGGAGTCACATGGATTACTTCAATGATGTCTTTCCTATCGTTCTGGGCCTTGAATGTGTTAGTTGCATTGCTCCCAATGGAAGGACAGAAAGCTCTCAGAATTTCATTAAAAATATCTTCATTTGTGTTCCGAAGATGAACAAAGGTCTTATAGGTGTGAAATGACATGAGGGTGAGTAATTAACAAAATAATTTTCATTTTTGGGTGAACTAATCCTTTAAGTAAAATTGTCCAATGTGTTTAGGTTGGCTAAGCTGAAATCCGTTATAGAAGCACATTACATGGATGCCAAACGAGATGTTGCAGGATTTTTAGTTCACCCAAAAAATGAAACAGTCAGTGGGGCCCCATTGACTTCCATAGTATGAAAATAGTATGAAAAAGATTCTATGGAAGTTAATGGGGCCCCATCAACTGTTTCATTTTCAATTCTCAAAATATCTTCTTTTTTGTTCAAGTAAAGAAAGAAAGATTTGGAACAACTTGAGGGTGAGTAAATGACAGAATTTTCAGTTCTAGGTGAACTATCCCTTTAAGTCTAGAGATCAAATTTGAGCTCGTCATTGGGAGTATAAATTTAATAAATTTACGTCTGTCTTTTCTAATATTGATTCTTCATTATGTTCAGGAAGAACCGGCTACATCTCAATCCACTGTGCAGATCTTGGGAACTTCTTGACTGGACGCCTCTACAGTGAGAGGAGAATCTTCAGCAGTGGAAAAATGGAGGGATCTGAAATTGCCGAGCAGTTCGGGTGGAGGATGGTGTTTTAAAAAAGTTAAATAAATGCAAGGGTATTGTGTGAAAAGTGGGGGAAAAAAACAAGTCTAGCTTTGTTGTAGATGAGAAAATATATTTTATGTACTGTAACATTTTAGTGTAATTGCATTTTAAATTCTTTCAAATCTTTTTAAAGAAGTGATATTCTGTTAATTTTGCTAAGTCTTTATTGTATTGTGAAGTCTTGATGTATTTACACAAAGAAATACTTTACTGTAAGTTGGAATGAAAGTATTCAAGCGTTCATATGTATTTGATATGTATTTACAGAAATGATTAAATTGATGCCTTTTGGATTCAGTTGTTGAATGTGCTTGTTATTCAATAGGAAAATAGCCTTTAATAGTTCTCGTAGGAACAAATTTGACACAGTTAAGGTACAAAGGGGCTTGTCACTGGGGTGGAACCTTAAAGGATCAGATTTGATCAATATTGTACCAACAAGTTTTTAAAAACAAAAGGTACATTTTGGTTGCCCATGGTACAAATCATGTCCTTTAAGGTACAAACTGGAATAGAACAAATTTGTTCCTCTATATTAAGGTACAATTTTGTACCAGTAAAAGGTACCGCCCCAGTGACAGGGGTTTGTACCTTCTTTGGTACAAAATTGTACCTTTTTTTTCTGAGAGTGGGGAACACATGGCAGGATCACATGACTTTGAACAGGGGATCACATGACAGACATGAAACATGACAAAGACATGAAACGTGACCAAGACAAGACCAAATCGTGGCAATAGGCCAAACCTGAGAAAACAGCACCATCTTATAAAAAAAATATATAATAAAAGAAATTGGCAGTTTTAATCGGTTTCAATGGGGAAAGTTTTGTCCTTAAGGTCCTGAGTGTAAATATTTTGTGTACAATGTGGAAAGGAAAGAAGAAAATTCTAATAAAATACACACTTGTGCCAAAATTGATGCAGTTGGCATTAACACAGGACTTTTTTTTTTTAATTGAAAGAGACAAACATGTCCTTAAGGAAACACAAGAGTTAATTTGGTTCTAAACTTTACATTGAAGTGTGATTGATCAATGAGACCCTTTGATTACAGTGTTATTATTGAAGCATAATCTGCAAAACTGCATTAATCTAGAAGCAGAAGCAGATTTAACTGTGATTTTCTGCTGTAATAAACAGTTTCACGAGTTCACATCTACATATAATTAGTACAATAAGTTTATGCGTATTTGGCGTGCTGTCCGGGGGGAGGGCTCCGAGCTCGGAGTTAGGCCCGAACCCAGAGTAATCCCCCCAGTTGGTAAGAGTAGATGGAACTGGAAGTGTAGATGGAACTGTAAGTGAGGAGATGGGGTGGAGGAGGGATGCTGACAAACTTTCAATGAACAGAGATAGGTCTGCTGTGAATTTATACTCTGTCATTGAGTTGATTACTGATTAATCTCCAGCTGTGCATAATATGGTTAATTATCTGAACCTGCTCCTCCCGAACTTTGTTAATAAAACATCATTTAACTGGTAAGATCCTCAGAGCAGAAGTTGTGCAGCCATTACATAAGAATGGAAAGACAGTCTCAGTGAAGGATGTCCTGAATCTGCACAGACAGACTTTAGTTACAGGATCAGAGAATGACACTGTTCCTCTGTCATAGTCCAGCTGAACTCTCACACGCTGAAGCTTCTGTTTAACAGTGAAGACAGTCTCAGGTTGCTCTGGGGATTTTGAGTTGTATTCGCTGTCTATGTACAGCACACACCAGACATTAGACTCAAAGAAATCCTGTCCCTTCCTTTGGTTTGATGCTGTGGTTATTCCAAGATTCCAGCATGTATTGTCTCCAACCTCCACATCCCAGCAGTGTGTTCCTGAGTTAAAGCCCTCAGATCCCAGGACACATGCACACCTGTCAAACCTCTCTGGATTATCAGGAAGTGTTTTATCTACACGACTGTACGTCACACTGGTCAGATCAGCAGAGAGTGTGAGACGAGGATATGCTGTGTTTGGATCCAGAGTCAACGGAGCTGCAAAGAGAATAACATCAGATTACAGGATGAAATATGATGTATTAGAAATGTAAATGTAAAACATTTTTCTTTTGTTGAAAGAGATCATAAATCAATGGTCTCTCAGTTACTGTCAGAATGGATTGAGGCTTCAGGTTTAATAACAGTATTCAATAAACACTATTGTCTCCTAATACATAAACATAAACCATGAGGAATAGACTTTTCATTCTGAGTTCACTGATGATCTGATGATTTCTGAAATACAGTTTACATTCACTTAGTAATTCAAGTGATTATTAAATATATTTCTATCAAATGTTGATGTTGTGTGTGTTTATATCTGAACTATCTTCTGCACTGGTGTCAAATCTGCTGAGACTCACTGTGTTGGACAGTTTCCAGCATCTTCTTCCAGACTCTGAACGGCAGGTTACCCAGATAACGCGACACATGAATCAAAGCTCCAGAACTCATCCGTGGATCCGGCTGTGAGATCTGGACTCTGAGGAACATTCAGGAGTCAGAACTGCAGTGAATTTGAGTTCAGATCCACTGAGAGAAGAGATACGAGCAGCTCACTTACCTTTCCATCGAGGCCTTAAAGTTCTGGAAAATATCGAGTTTGAAAACATTTTAATATCTTATCAAACACTCTCATTGTCAATGAGTCTCTCTATACAAGCTGTTTTATACACAAAGAATGAAGCCAGATTGATTTGTCACCTTTAGAAACGAGACGTCATTGTCTTTCATCATCTCCTCCATGTCTCTGATTGTGTGTGAAAGAGCTGAGATGTGTGTGTTCATCTCCTCCAGCTTCTCCTTCATCCTCTGCTTCTTCTGCTCCTCTTCCTCTCTCAGTGCAGTGATTGTAGCTTCTTCTTCGTCTCTGAGAAACTGATGAAGCTTCTCAAACTCTTCTTTAATCTGACGCTCTGTGTGCTCAGCTTGAGACTGAAATCAAATCACATTCACTTCAATCATCTCAATCAACACAAATCTCGGATATCCAACATATAACGGATCCAGAAGCAGAAGCTGCTCGTCATTTACAGAAATAATCAACTGGAATCCATTATTAAATATATCAATTTATAACGGTATAAAGTGATCCTCCAGCTGTAATGAAAATGACTCTTGATTCTGTTTCCTCACATTGATGTGTTGAGCTGTTTCCTCAAACTCTCCTTTCTTCTTTTCATTGTGTTGAAGTTTCTGTTGTAAGGACTTCAGTGCTGTATTGAGCTCCTCCTAGAATTGAACAAAAACACATTAAACACCAGATTACAGTGAAGAGAAGAAAATACAGTGATATGATCATACAATTCTGTGCAAAAGTATTTACCCCCACCCTGATTTCTTCAGTTTTTGTGTAAATCTCATATTAAATTGATTCAGAAATTAAAACTTACCATAAAACAAAGGCAACCTGAGTGAACACAAAGTACAGTTTGTAAATGACAAGATTATTTACTGAAGCAAAAAAGTTATCCAAAACTAACTGTGCCTGCGTGATAATGTATTTGACCCCATAGTTACTAATTCCCCAAATCTCTGAAACTGTATTTATAATGTTGTTCAGCTGGACTAAACACAACCAGTCCTGATCACTGCAGCCCTGTTCAATCAAATAAACACTTAAATAGGACTTTTTCAACAGCATGAAGTTGGTTAAAAGGTCTTGAACAGTAACACACTATTGACAAAGGTGACAGAAACTCCAGGAATAATGATGAAGACGGTGATTGAAACACATCCGTCTGTGATGGATTACAAAGCTATTTCAAAGGCTCTTGGACTCAAAGAACCACAGCGAGAGCCATTATATCCAAATGGAGAAAACTCGGCACAGTAGCAAACCTTCCCAGAAGTGGCTCAAAGTCACCAAAGGGCCGAGAACAACATCGTAGGAACTGAATTATCTTATTTTCTATCAGAAAATGCTGAAGCACAATATCATATCTTTAGTCTGCAAACTGAAGCTCAAGCAACAAGACAATGATTGAAAGAATAGTGAGTAAATCCACCTCTGAACGGCTCAGAAAAGCACAACTGAGATGATGTGGCAGGACCTTAAACAGGCAGTTCATGCTTGAAAACCCTCCAATGAGGCTGAACTAAAGTTGTCCACTCCATTTTTGTGTGTGTTTGTGTGCAAAATAATGATATCTATGAAAAAGGCTCCACTATTTAGTATGAGACACAAAAACATAAGAAATCAGGATGGGCAAATACTTTTACAGCACAGTAAATGTCATATAAAGTTGAGTAAAATGACATTGAAATAGTAATGCATGAATGTTATGATATCTATGTTTATGACTAATTACTGTTCTTTACATGTGAAACTAGAAGCATTTGTCTTACCTTGTAAGATGAAACCACTTTACTGATGGGTCTAAATTTATGATTGTCATGTTTTTGTGAATTAATACACTCTATACACACAGGCTGTTTGTCCTCCAGACAGAAGAGTTTGAGTTTCTCACTGTGTAAACTGCAGATCTCCTCAGATCCTGATGAACATTTCTCATTTCTCTCCTTCAGGAACGACTCACACAAGTTTTTTAATGTGAGATTAACTGGAGGATCATCTCTTGAGGATCTCCTCCTGCAGACAGGACACTCCTGAGTTTTCTTAGTTTTCCAGAACTGTTGTAGACACTCTTTACAAATGCTGTGACTACAGGACAGAAAAACAGGAACATTGAAGATTTCATAGCAAACAGGACAAATATAATCATCTTCAGCTGCTGAAGCCATTTTCACCGTTTGAGTCTCGCAAACTAAACTCTACTTTCACTTTCTGAACGACAGTTTTCAAAAATGAATCAAGATGAGAATCAAAGATCTGCTGTCTGTTCAGAAATGAACATCACAAAAATCCTCCTGTAAAGTTTTTCTCTTTGTTCTCCATTGATTACTGATTCTTTATTGCTTTTGAGACAAAGTCAGTGTGATAGAAAGGAGAAATAACAAGTCAGTCTCTTCCTGGTTAGTGTTGTAAGATGGAGTTAATGATCACCTTTGGGTGTGTACAAACAGGTCAAACGTCAGGATTTCTGCAGGTAAACTGTGTTCAAAATGGACATGCATTGAAATGCTAAAAAATATTGCTGTAAAACTTTGAATAAAACACAAAAGAACATATAAAATACAAAACCATGAATTATAAACAATCTCAAAAGGCTTATACATGTTTCATTTATTGCTCTTTATTTGTCAGAGAGTTTCTCCAGGTCTGTCATGATCAAATCAAATCAAATTTTCTTTATGTAGCACATAAAAACAACAGTAGTTGGCCATTGTGCTGTACAACAGAATAAATATCTAAAAAACTAAAAAAGAGCGCAAAGGGAGTTTACATCAGAAACACTAATCATAAAATTCAACATTCATTTTCTGTCATGCTCAAATCTTTGTCAGTGTAATGGGCAGGAATAAAGATCTGAGTGACTTTGACAAGGGCCAGATTGTTATGTCAAGGTGACTGGGTCAGAGTATCTCTGAAACTCAAGGCTTGTGTGTCGCTCCTGGTCAGCAGTGGTGAGGATTGACCAACAGTGTCCGAGGAGGGACGAACACACACCCAAGACTCATCGATGGACGAGGGCAATGAAGGCTATCCCGTCTGGTCCGAGCCAACAGAAGCTCTAGTGTGGCATAAGACACACACAACTTTAATGATGTTATGGGAAGAAGAAGAAGTTTTATTTATATAGCGCCTTTCCACAGCTCAAGGTCGCTTTACATGGGAGGAATGTGTCACAACACACAGTGCATCACATTCTGCTGTGTATGAGGCCAAAGACCAATCAGAGAGCCTATGATGAGGGGTCAGGGTTCACCTTCAATGATAACTGAGACAATATATTGTTACACCCCTACAAATAATGCATACTAAATGCATGATATACATGATGTATTATAAGGATAATGACAGCAAATGTTTTTTATTAGCTGTAATAAATTGTCATTTGATCTGTTTATTATTTTGCTATTAAATGTAAAAAAGAAAAAGAAAAAAGTTTATGGTTTATTTGAGGAATTGGAGTCTGTTAACTACTGAACTTTTTTTTGCCTTATTTGTTGCCTTTTCCCCTATCACATTAATAATCATAAATTAGGTGTATTCACTATAACAACCGTCTCGCTCTACATTATCCGTTACGCATTTAACACCGACTTTCATAACCACCTTAGCACTGCTCTTCACCCACACAGAACTGGCGACAGCCTCACAAACACAGAGAAAATGCTGGTAATTTCTTAGAAACACTTTAATAACTGACAAGCAACATGAGGTGACTTTTACAACAAAAGTTTGGGTCACACTCTGCAATAAGGTTCATTAGTTAACATTAGTCAACTAACTTGAACGTGAACTACTATAACGTGAACTAAGAATGAACAACACTTCTACAGCATTTATGAATCTTCATATTAATTTCAGCATCTACTAATACATTATTAAATCAAAGGTTGTGTTTGTTAACATTAATTAATGCACTGTGAACTAACAATGAACAGCTGTATTTTTATAACTAACATTAACAAAGATGAATAATTAGTGGAACAAATGTATTGCTCATTGTTAGTGCATGTTAGTTAATACATTAACTAATGTTAACTAATGAACCTTATTGTAAAGAGTCTATTCATCCAATCTTGTAAACTGAGTCGGTCTCTGAGCTCGGACTCTCTGTCTTGGACTTCAAGCTTTACTCTCATTATCCTCATGACTATATTAGCATCTGCACTCTTTCAGTTCTACAGCTGATGTTCTCTGCAAGCGTCCTCTGAGGATCTCCACACACCACCCCGTGTGTTCAGGAGCCTGTCGAGACACGAGCCAGCCCTGACACACACTTCACAGGCGCCGTGATTCAGACTCACCTGAGGACAGAGCCGAGAGACGAGCCTGTCGTGGCTGATCCCTGCGCAGAGAATGATGAGATAATGATGAGCACATCAGGATTTATGGGAAGTGTTCCCGGCTGATCTAATCTATGCAGCCTGACATTGAGTTATAGAAGTCTATAATGTATTATGTGAATGCTAGGTCAAAGAGATGTGCCTTTAATCTAGCTTTGAACTGACAGAGTGTGTCTGCTTCCCGGACAATTTTAGGAAGACTGTTCCAGAGTTTTGGTGCTAAATAGGAGAAGGATCTGCCGCCAGCAGTCGATTTTGATATTCTAGGTATTATCAACTGGACGGAATTTTCAGATCGCAATAGACGTGAAGGACTATAATGCGTTAAGAGCTCGCTCAAGTACTGCGGAGCTAAACCATTTAGTGCTTTGTAAGTAATCAGCAATATTTTAAAATGTATACGATGTTTAATAGGGAGCCAATGCAGTGTTGACAGAACCGGACTAATATGTTCATACTTCCTGGTTCTGGAAGAACTCGAGCTGCTGCGTTTTGGACCAGGGTTTGTTCAGGGTGTTCGTTTTAATTGTTCGTTTTAAGACAAGGGGCTGGAACCAAGACAGGATAGGGGATCACCAGAGAGAGACATAAAGACAGATTTATGCTGGTTTACAGAGAGGAAGGGCCGCTCAGTGTTGTCTGTGTGGAGTTTGCTTGTTCTTCTCGTGTGTGCTCTGGTGTATAGGTGAATTGGGAACGTTAAATTGTCCATAGGTGTGTATGCAGGTGTGTGTGAGTCCCAAGCCGTGTAATGGGGAAAGTTGGTGAAAGACCTGGCAACCTACCCCGGAAAAATCATCGCCAAGAAAATTCATGGACAGTCTCTCGCATATGGCAAGAGTGTGAACATGATGGGGATTGTAGATCTACACTAAATGTGAGCATTTACTCATCTCACTGACACAAAAACAGATTCAGGGTTCCTCACAATGAATAAACACAGTGAAATGCAATCTCAGAATATTATGCAAATCTGCAACAATCTATCTATAAATTACAGAAACGTCTGTCTGTGTGTCTGTCTGTCAAGTCAAGTCAAGTCATCTTCATTTATATAGCGCTTTTAACAATATAGATTGTCTCAAAGCAGCTTTACAGAGATAAATGTATCATTTAACGTAAGAATGTTTTGGCTTTATAGCGGTTCTTTAATAAAGTTATTTTCCAGCTAAAGTTAGTTTTGATTGATTCGCTTCCGTCGCAACGATCATTTGTTTTTAAATTAGGGCCGCCAAGACGACACCATTCTCTCTACACAGACTTTAAACGCGAACCCGTGAGAAACGCCGATGGCGTTCAGATGCGCATTAAGAACGGGTTCTATAGTTATGTGCGTTGATGTGTGCAGGTTTGGAATTCCCCAAAAACCAAGCCTAAACAAATTACTGGTGTTTCCTTACAGTTTTGATTCAGAATTTTATTTTATTTTATTAATTCGGGGTAGATACGCAAATTGAGTTTTCCCGACGACGCTTTATCTGTAGAGTGGGAAAGGGATCCTCCATAGGGAGAGACTAGTTAGCACTTCAGCACTGCATTGACATCGGGTCCAGGCGAAGGTCCTTCATCAGATCTGGAAACGGCCTGGATCCGGCAGGCTGCGGGAAAACCTTGGGATAAACAAAGACACTCAAATTAGCGTAGATGCCATTCTTCTCATGATGTAACAAGTACATCAGGATTTATGGGAAGTGTTCCCGGTTCCAGCTGACCTAATCTATGCAGCCTAATATTGAATTATAGTAGTCTATAATGTATTATGTGAACGCTATGTCAAAGAGATGTGTCTTTAATCTAGATTTAAACTGACAGAGTGTGTCTGCTTCCCGGACAATGGTAGGAAGACTGTTCCAGAGTTTTGGTGCTAAATAGGAAAAGGATCTACCGCCAGCAGTCGATTTTGATATTCTAGGTATTATCAATTGGCCGGAATTTTGAGATCGCAATAGACGTGAAGGACTATAATGCGTTAAGAGCTTGCTCAAGTACTGCGGAGCTAAACCATTTAGTGCTTTGTAAGTAATCAGCAATATTTAAAAATTTATGCGATGTTTAATAGGGAGCCAGTGCAGTTTTGACAGAACCGGGCTAATATGGTCATACTTCCTGGTTCTGGTAAGAACTCGAGCTGCTGCGTTTTGAACTAGCTGTAGTTTGTTTATTAAACGTGTAGGGCAACCACCCAGTAGAGCATTACAATAATCTAGCCTTGATGTCATGAACGCATGAACTAATTGTTCCGCATTTGTCAATGAGAGCATATGGCGTAATTTAAATATATTTTTAAGATGGAAAAATGCGGTTTTACAGATACTAGACACGTGATTTTCAAATGAAAGATTGGTATCAAAGAGCACACCCAGGTTCCTAACCGACGACGAAGACTTAACAGAGCAGCCATCGAGTGTTAGACAGTATTCTAGGTTATTACGTGAGGACGTTTTTTGTCCAATAATTAGAATCTCTGTTTTTTCAGAATTTAGAAGTAGGAAATTACGAGTCATCCAATTTTTTATATCAGCTATGCATTCTGTTAATTTAGTGAATTGGTAAGTTTCGTTAGGTTTTGAAGAAATATAGAGCTGAGTATCGTCGGCATAACAGTGGAAGCTAATTCCATGTTTCCTAATGATATCTCCTAATGGTAGCATGTACAGAGTGAACAGCAGCGGTCCTAGTACTGAGCCTTGTGGTACGCCATACTGAACTTGTGATCGATGAGACATCTCTTCATTTACTGCTACAAACTGATAACGGTCAGATAAGTATGATTTAAACCATGCTAGTGCAATTCCACTAATGCCAACATAGTTTTCTAGTCTATTTAAAAGAATGTTGTGGTCAATGGTGTCAAACGCAGCACTAAGATCGAGTAACACTAATAGAGAGATACAACCACGATTGGATGATAAGAGCAAATCATTTGTTACTTTAATGAGAGCAGTCTCGGTACTATGGTACGGTCTAAATCCAGACTGGAAATCCTCGCAGATATCATTTCTTTCTAGAAAGGAACATAGTTGTGAAGATACTGCCTTTTCTAGTATTTTTGACAGAAAAGGTAGATTCGAGATCGGCCTGTAATTGACTAATTCTGAAGGATCAAGTTGCATTTTTTTAACAAGCGGTTTAATCATAGCCAGCTTAAAGTTTTTTGGTACGTATCCTAGAGACAAAGACGAATTAATGATATTAAGAAGAGGATCTATGACCTCTGGAAGCATCTCTTTCAGTAGCTTAGTCGGTATAGGGTCTAACATACATGTTGTAGATTTAGATGATTTAACGAGTTTAGTAAATTCTTCCTCTCCTATAGCAACGAATGAATCAAATCTTTCCTCAGGGAGGCTACAATGCACTGCCTGATGCGATACTGTAGTAGACGGTTGCATAGTTATAATTTTATCCCTGATATTATCAATCTTATAAGTGAAGAAGTTCATAAAGTCATTACTGCTGTGCTGCTTGGAAACTTCTGGGCTTGAAGCTTTCTTTTTCGTTAGTTTAGCCACTGTTTCAAATAAATACCTAGGATTATGTTTATTTTCTTCTAATAGGTTTGAAAAATAAGCAGATCTAGCAGCTTTTAAAGCCTCTCTGTAAGTAATTGAGCTCTCTTTCCATGAAATGCGAAATACCTCTAGTTTTGTTTTCTTCCAGTTGCGCTCCATTTTTCTGGCTGCTCTCTTTAAGGCCCGAGTGTGCTCGTTGTACCACGGCGTTGGATTATTTTCTTTAATCTTCTTTAAGCGCAAAGGAGCAACTGTGTCTAAAGTGCTGGAAAAGAGAGAGTTAAAAGTTTCTGTTGCAATATCAAGTTCTTCTAAGCTATCCGGGATGCTAAAATGATGAAACTGATCAGGAAGATTATTAATAAAGCAATCTTTAGTGGCAGAAGTGATAGGTCTAACATATTTGTAACACGGAGTCGGCTTTGCAGCCTTGGCTAAATGTAATTTACACGAGACTAGATAATGATCTGAGATGTCATCGCTCTGCTGCAGAATTTCAACGGCATCAACATCTATTCCGTGTGATAATATTAGATCTAGAGTATGATTACGACGATGAGTAGGTCCTGACATGTGTTGTCTAACTCCAATTGAGTTTACAATGTCTTTAAATGCCAAACCCAATGCATCTTTTTCATTATCGATGTGTATATTAAAATCACCAACAATTAGTACTTTATCTGCAGTCAATATTAACTCTGATAGAAAGTCCGCAAATTCTTTGATAAAGTCTGTATGGTGCCCTGGTGGCCTGTATACAGTAGCCAGCACAAATCTCAAACGTGATTTATCATTTATACTATATATTTTTACATTAAGCACTAACACTTCAAAAGAATTATATTCGAAACTTGATTTCTTAGTGGTTTTGAAAATATTACTATAAATTACAGCAACACCACCCCCTTTGCGTTTAAGACGAGGTTCATGTTTATAACAGTAATCTTGCGGGGTGGACTCATTTAAAGTAATGTAATCGTTTGGTTTTAGCCAGGTTTCTGTCAAACACATCACATCTAGATTATTATCTGAAATCATATCATTAACAATGAGTGCTTTGGAAGTAAGGGATCTAATATTCAGCAACCCAAGCTTTAGCATTTGCTCATCTGTATTATAGCTGTTTTTTATTTGTTGAACATCAATTAAATTTTTAACCTTAGATAGGTTTAAACATTTTTTGGATTTCCAAATTCGGGGAACAGACACAGTCTCTATATGATGATAGCTAGGTGAAAGAGGCTCTATGTGATGGGATTTATCTGACCTTGGTGACGTGAGGCCGCTAGCAGACAGTCGGTTTAGCCAGTCTGTCTGCTTCCTGACCTGGTGCCCAATTTGTCATGTTTGAGCTCTAAGACTATGAGCCATATTACTAGAGAGAAGAGCAGCACCATCCCAGGAGGGATGAATACCATCTCTTTTCAACAGGTCAGGTTTGCCCCAAAAACTTTTCCAATTGTCTATGAATTCTATATTATTACACGGACACCACTCAGACAGCCAGCGATTCAGTGAACACAATCTACTAACTATCTCATCACTCCTGCGAACAGGAAGGGGGCCAGAGCAGATTACAGTGCCTGACATCGTGCTTGCAAGTTCACACACCTCTTTAATATTAATTTTGGTGATCTCCGACTGGCGGAGTCGAACATCATTAGTGCCGACATGAATAATGATCTTAGAGAATTTACGATTAGCATTAGCCAGCACTTTTAAATTTGCTTTGATGTCAGGCGCTCTGGCTCCCGGCAAACATGTGACTATGTTCGCTGGTGTCTCTATTTTCACGTTCCGTGTGATCGAATCACCAATTACTAGGGCACAATCAACAGAATTCTCAGTGGGTGTTTCACTGAGCGGGGCAAATCGATTTGTTGTGGTAATCGGAACGGAAGAGTGGTTTTTTGATCCGCGACTAGAGCGATCCCTCACTGTCACCCATTTGCCCGGCTGCGCAGGCACTAATTCAGCTGGAACCGCATCATGTAAAGAGTTCACTATGCTAGGCACATCCAAAATAGTATCTAAAGCTCTAGCACTCTTACTATCCTCAATTAAGGTTTGGATGCGTGTTTCTAGTTCTGAAATCTTCTCTGTCAGCCTAACTGACTCCTTGCATTTATCACATATAAATCCTACATTGCCAACAGAGAAGCCTATGCTAAACATGTGACATGAAGTGCAGGTGACAATAACAGGACAAGACATTACTCACCGTGTTTGTTGACTGATTATTACTTACCTGAGCTTTTATTAACTCAAAGGCGCGAGCGCGCGAGAGAAAAATAAATAAATAAAACAGCTGAGCGCACGGGTGGCGCGTTAACAGGCTAGCAGTAGCGAATTAGCGTGTTGTGCTAGTAGTAACGGAAGCTAGCGATGTCAATCTGAGATGTTGGGTAAGCTGTATTTAGTATAAACAACTACAAATTGTAGTAAATGATGGTTAAAAAAAAAAAAAGAAATATGAGGCTAAGACGGAGCTTATGCACCGAAGCAAACAAACTCACAGCAGGCACAGCAAACTCACAGCAGGCAGAGAGGCAGACAGGAGTCTGTCTGTGTGTTATTCGCATATCTCTCGAACCGTTAGTCCGATGGATTTCAAACTCGACAGGTGTCTTGCTATGGGCATGGGTAAGTGCAGTGCCAAGTTTGACGTTGTATGAATTAGAAATGCAAAAGATATCGTTAAAAATACCAGTAAAAGAAGCACTTAGAAGGTTGTGGTTTAAAAATAAACATTCTGACATAAACACTCAGTCAGCTACACTGTTTACTTCTGAATATTATATTTTATTCACAGCCATCATATGTAGTATAGCCTGCTCCCTGAATTCAATGCGTTCACAGTCTCTTTCACGGGCACCAAACCAACAATTACTAAAAACACACACAAAAACTGATTTTGCACGGGCATTTTGCACTAGTTATGTTAAATAACACAATATACTTTATGTATTTAATCTCACTTTATTAAGCAATGTATTTACTGCTGACCTATGATCCAATTCAACCATATTTACAAGCAAAAATTACTTTAGATAGACATCACATTTGCTGAAGATTAAAAATCATTAAAAATCTCTGTGGGCAAAAGTGTCACTCCTGCCTTGTGATGGCTTGATAATCAGATACTCGTGTTTAGAAGCAGGTCAGATGTTCAGATGTTCAGATATTGCAGATATGCATCTGATTTAAAAAGCTTTTTCTATCTGACACTTCAGAAAGATGCCAAGCAAGAGCAATGGTTGGTGAGTGTATCAGGACTGTAAATTCATCTCTATAGAGTTCAGTAGTTACAGTAGTCATATTAATAGATCGAATAATAATATTTTTTGTATTTGACAAGCTGACTAGGAAGAAAAATAGTTTTGTGTTTTATAATATAGATTAAAAACAAGCAAATTGTGAATTATTGCCAAATATTTCACAAACCACATTGCCTAACTCTTGATATTCTGTGTGATGTGGTAAATTCCCGAAAGCACTCGGGAAGGATCCGAACTGGGGAGTTTAGCAGATTATCAGCGATTGGGAAATGCCTGAATGAAGCCGATACTGACGGCCGGACACACTTCAGTGGACATTGGCCTCGGCTGGGTTCATTGTGCAAGCAAACGTCCCGCTGGCCACAGAACAGTTTTAATTCTGCACAATCACACAGTTTTCATCAGAAGCTTCAGTGTAAAACACCCAAGTGGCAAACAGAGAAATAAAGGAGAAAACAAAGCAACAGCTAGACGGACACGAAAAAGAAACATTCACAGTAAAAACTGCTTCACATAATAACTAAGTTTTGTTTGTTTGAATAAATAGGCTAATTCTGAGATGTTAAATAATATGTTTGACTTGAATAAAGCCAATTAATTTAGATTTTACCATTTATTTCATATAAGAACATAATCTCAGAATGATCCAGTGCATTCATCACTTTCACAAATACATGCACTTTCCCGTAATGTGTTGTGATGAAAGCACGTGCCGAGAACATAAATATGGGATGTAATGTTCAATAACAAACTGATAAGTTGCAGAAAAAAAGTAAACAGTCTATGATGATGTGTTGGTGTTTCAGTAATGGGCATTTCCCTGATTTCCAGCCCTGGCTTTACTGTGTGTTTAGTGAGTACACACTGAGCTGGTGTTGCACAATCAGGCCGTTTCACTCCAGATATCCGCTGATGGGAGATAAAAGCTGCAGGACAGGACAGTGTTCATCAGACGAGACTGAGAGCTGGAACTCAACACTATGCTTCGCTGCGCTTCATTCCTGATGTGCCTTCTGCACCTGCAGCGCTCCGGTGAGTGGACCATGCTGAAAAACACACTTTCACAACTCACTACTTCTGTCTCGTGTCCAGTCCAAATATCAAGATGCATTTACTAGATGAGTAAAATGACATAAGATATTGTCTTGTTTTCTGGGGAAATTAATCATAATTATGTGAGTTGTTGCTTAAAGAAAAGCTAAATTATCTGCCAATGAGGTAATAAAAAATAATGTTAATTCAAACAGAAACAAGATTATTTTTCTTAACCCATTGGCAGATCATTTTGCGTGTTTTAAGCAAAAACTCCCTTAATTTTGATTAATTTCCCCAGAAAGCAAGACAATATCGTATGGCATTTTATTAGTAAATGCATCTTGATTTAAGAATAGTTTGATATTGGGACTGGAAACAAGACTGAAAAGCATTTTTTGCAAGTGTGATGTGAAATTATTCTGAAATGTGGAGCTACACTTAACTCATCCCAGACAGCAACATAGTGTCGGCCCAGATCCGGCCCACATCTGGCACACCTGGATTGGATGTGGGCCGACACTATGTTGCTGTGGGGCAGATTAGTTGTAGACGTGGTGGTCATCATATCTCTGTCTTGTTGTCTGCAGTTCTGGGAGCCGCTATCAGCCCGAAGCCGATCCTCATCAACGGCACCTACATTAACCCAGAGCTGGGCAAGTATCACGCGAGACTGAGGACTCTCGCTCGAAGCTGCCTGGAGATCCGGGACAAATACGCCGTCACGGAGGGTGAGTGCTGCCATAGCTCTGTTAGATTTCACATATTTCACTGTTAGATTAAATAAAGTGTAACCAAACACTCTTGTGTTTGAGGAGTGAATATATGTGTGAATGTTTGTTTTCTATATATATGTGAATATCTAGTAAAGTGTAATTTATTCCTGTGATCAAAGCTGAATGTTCAGCATCATTACTCCAGTCTTCAGTGTCACATGATCCTTCAGAAATCAGTATAATATGAGGATTTGATGATTTATGATTAACATGGTGTACATTTATGATTCTTATCAGTGTTGAAAATGTTTTTTAACAATATATTCATTTTTAAACAGTATTGTTAGTGCTGGAATAGAAGGAATAGAATTGAACGGCATTAAACTGATTTAAAGCATTTAAAGTTTGTTGAGTGTCCAGAATGAGCAGAGCTGGAGTCTGGACAGAGAAGAAGCTCAAACTCAAGAGTGTTGGGTTACACTTTATTTTAAGGTGTCATTGTTACAGTGTAATTGTACATGTAAGTACTGCATATTATTAATTGCCCACATGTTCTTACTATAGGGTTGGGGTAGGATTAGGATGTGTTATGCATCATTTTGATTAGTTTGACATTATTTGGTCACTCCATAATTCACATACTTCAATTTGTTTTATATGATGATTTAATGTAAGGCTGTTTACAAGCTTTCAGTTGAGTAAAGGTAACACTTGGAAAGGTGACATTCTGTTGACTATATGTAACTTTGCTGCTACATGTCAACAAACTCTCATTAGAGTATTAGTAGACTGTCTGCTTAATATCTGCTAACTCTTTATTGTGCTGGTCTTCAACAGACAATCTACTGACTATAAATAACTATATTGCAACTACATGTCAATGTATTCTAACCCAAACCCTACCAATCTACTAACACTCTACTACTACTCTACTAACACTCTACTAATACTCTACTAACACTCTACTACTACTCTACTAATACTCTACTAACACTCTACTACTACTCTATTAACACTCTACTAATACTCTACTAATACTCTACTAACACTCTACTAATACTCTACTAATACTCTACTAATACTACTCTACTAATACTCTACTAATCCTCTACTAATCCTCTACTAACACTCTACTAATACTCTACTAATACTCTAGTAACACTCTACTAATACTCTACTAATACTCTAGTAACACTCTACTAACAATCTACTAATAGTATACTAATACTCTAGTAACACTCTACTAACAATCTACTAATAGTATACTAATACTCTAGTAACACTCTACTAATAGTTTAATTAATACTCTAGTAACACTCTACTAATACTCTACTAATACTCTACTAATACTACTCTACTAATACTCTACTAATCCTCTACTAATCCTCTACTAACACTCTACTAATCCTCTACTAATCCTCTACTAACACTCTACTAATACTCTACTAATACTCTAGTAACACTCTACTAATACTCTACTAATACTCTAGTAACACTCTACTAACAATCTACTAATAGTATACTAATACTCTAGTAACACTCTACTAACAATCTACTAATAGTATACTAATACTCTAGTAACACTCTACTAATAGTTTAATTAATACTCTACTAACACTCTACTAATACTCTACTAATACTCTACTAATACTACTCTACTAATACTCTACTAATCCTCTACTAATCCTCTACTAACACTCTACTAATACTCTACTAATACTCTAGTAACACTCTACTAACACTCTACTAATACTCTACTAATACTCTAGTAACACTCTACTAATACTCTACTAATACTCTAGTAACACTCTACTAACAATCTACTAATAGTATACTAATACTCTAGTAACACTCTACTAATAGTTTAATTAATACTCTAGTAACACTCTACTAATACTCTAGTAACACTCTAATAAGAGTTAGTTGACATGTGGGTGTAACGTTACTTATAGTCAACAGAATGTGTTAAAGGGACCATCAGAATAAAGAGAGAGCGAGTAAGCCCGTTCTGTAAGTGTATCTGGGCTGTTTCTCGCCAGACGGCATGTACATCTTGAGCACAGCGAGCGGCACGTATTACCAGGCGTTCTGTGACATGAGCTCGGCGGGAGGCGGGTGGACTCTGGTGGCCAGCGTTCATGAGAACAACATCAGAGGAAAGTGCTCTACTGGAGACCGCTGGTCCAGCCAGCAGGGGAACGACCAGAACCGGCCCGAAGGAGACGGCTCGTGGGCCAACACACACACCTTCGGCACCGCAGAGGGCTCCACCAGCGACGACTACAAGGTAAGAGAGACCTCACACTTTTAGACTTTCTCAGTTTGTGTAAACCGACTCAGAGTAGGTTCAGAGTATTTCTTTTTCCCACATTCATTTCTCATATCTAGTACAATTATGTGGTTTTGTTTCATTAATACAGAGTATATTTTTTCTTGACTTACCCTTAAAAAGAATGGAAGTGAGATGTGACAACATGCCCCATACATTATAATATGACAGATTAAAATATTATCTGATCTAATCAAACAAATATACAAGACAAACTAAAATATTGTGTCAAATAAAATGCAATTATTGACTTTTTTATATAAAATAATGGCATTTTTTAATAATTAGAAATAAACACATTTTTGAGTTTGACAACAAACACTGGAAAACACAGCTATACAGCACAGTTCAAAACATAATAATAATTCATAATTTCTGAAGATTGACTCTCAGTCTTTATTCACCTTTTTCTCATAGTTTCTCAATAGAATTGATAGAATAGAGTATCATAGTTCTAATAGGGGCTCATTGTGACGCAGTGTGACAACATGCCCCGGTTCAAACCCTGCTAGTGTCTTCTGCTGTTAGATCAGCATTAAACAACTGTTAAATAACAGATATAAGATTAAAATAAGATCAGATTTGTCTAATTTTAAATAAACACAAAAAACAGAGATGAAAAATTAACATAAGAAATTTACTTTGCTATGGTCAAATAAATGTTCAGTGATATCTTCCAAAGATTTCTGAATGTTATTTTTTTTTTCTCTATATAGTGTTGATATGAATACATCAAGTTTCATCATGCATGTGTGGAAGTATTTAAAACAAGTGTGTGACAACTAGCCCCTCTCACTCCTACATCATGGACTCCACTGAGACTGAGAGTCTGTTACTGATAATCTGATGCCCGAATGTTGTCGAATCCCACAGAATCCAGGCTACTACGACATCCCTGCTCAAGACGTGTCCGTGTGGCACATTCCCAACAACGAGCAGCTGAGCAACTGGACGTCTTCTGCCATCCTGCGCTACCATACAGAGAGCGGGTTCCTGAGAGACACTGGAAACCTTTACCACCTATTCAAGGTCAGACACACTCTCCTGTGTGCAGTCGCCCTGCAGAATAAAGATCCAACATGCACGGATGTACTGCCTCTAAAGAGTCGGCCACATTTACACTGATGCTTGTAATAAGTAAAAACGGTGTGATTTGCAGTGGACACAGATGAAACGATAATACACGCTTTTGCTTTCTGCACCATTTTTTAAAGTCCCCCTGTAGTCAATCATTTTATCCCTTAAAACTCATATTTAAAAAAATGTTCCATGAAAAAAATTCTTCATGCCTTAAAATATCTTGAATGTAACTCGACACCCTTGCCTCATTTAGTATGCGCGGTTCTATGAATATGCAAATGAGCCCCGCCTCCACTCACTCACTCAGCTCAGAGATCCACTGGTAGTTTGTGACGTCAGAAACACCAGCGATTTCAAAGCGTGTTTTTGAGACTGTCTTTGGTTAAATGTCATTTTGGTGATCAAAGATGAGCTTTAAGGGATAAAATTATTGACCATAGGGTGACTTTAAATGTGTTAATTTGCATACATTTTGAAACAGAAATTTTGTTAATATATTAGAGTTTATTTCTTTACAGTTTTATCTTGTTTTATCACTCCATAAATCATGCTGTCTAAGTTGCATGAATAAATACATAAATCATGCATGTTTCTAAGAATAAAATGTTAAATGTATATCAGATGAAATGCTATATAAGCAAACCTTCAGAATATACCCAGACAGCAACAGATCCGGCCCACACTGGGTACAAGTGGATTAAACACAACCCAAATGTGGGTCGGATCTGGGCTGACACTATGTTGCTGTCTTTGTAGATAGGAGTAAAGCTTCTTACTCAGTCCATGAGAAAAAATAATTTGGAGGGAAAAAAGAGGGAAAACAATCAAGATATTTATTGCATTTGTAAACCTACAGATGCAAATATATAAAGTGTATTAAAATAAAAAACTACATTTTGGAGGTTTTCTTTCCACAAGTCTGAAAAAAGACCCAGAAATAATAACAAAAATAGCCCAGAATCTCAAACCTGAGCAGGGCCTGATAAAAACAATGTGTTTGCCTGTAGTGTCTTTCCTCGAAGCAAAAGGCATTTGTTCAACTTGACGTTTCACTCACAAACTCCCGTTGACTGACACTGAACCCCGACTGACCCCATACATACCCAATAAAATAACTCTGGGGGAAAATCTAAATGTTTTAAAGCATTTTTATTAGTGTTTTCATTGAACAAATGTAAACATGTGCCACTTGAGCTGACGATGAGATGTTTTGTGAATGTGTAACAGAAGTTCCCGGTGCGGTTCGGAGCCGGACAGTGTGTCAGTGATGTGGGAGCCGTCAGTCCGGTGGTGTTTGACACGGGAGACAAAGACTCGACTGCAGACTTATACGGGCCGTCTGCTGGAAGTACTCAACTCTACTTCACATCACAGGGCCTGTTCACACCTGCTCACGTCATGCGTTTGTAGCTATCGGCCCTGACAGCAACATAGTGTCGGCCCAGATCCGGCCCACATCCGGTACACATGGATTCCACACGGGCCGGATGTGGGCCGGATCTGGGCCGACACTATGTTGCTGTCTGGGTGATTTGTTAAATCCGTTTCATTTACACTTAGCTTGAGATGTCTCATCGATCACAAGTTCAGTATGGCGTACCACAAGGCTCAGTACTAGGACCGCTGCTGTTCACTCTGTACATGCTACCCTTAGGAGACATCATTAAGAAACATGGAATTAGCTTTCATTGTTATACTTTCTTCATCTGTAAAACCACATTCTTCCATCTTAAAAATATATCTAAATTACATCACATGCTCTCATTGACAAATGCGGAACAATAAGTTATGTGTTCACAAGATTATTGTAATGCTCTACTGGGTGGTTGCCCTGCACGCTTAGTCAACAAACCACAGCTGGTCCAAAACGCAGCAGCTCGAGTTCTTACTCCAGCAACAGTGTCGGCGCAGAGAGAACGCATGTGAGCAGGTGTAAACAGGCCCTCGACACACTGATGATGAAGCACAGAGGATGCAGATGCAGAAATGTTGTGTGTGTGTGTGTGTGTTTCTCAGAGGAGTTTGAGTCTGGCTTCGTCACCTTCCGAGTGTTTGGCGCGGATCAAGCTGCCATGGCCATGTGCTCTGGAGTCAGGCCGACCC
>CM040833.1:34741526-34844026 GCA_022828995.1 Vimba vimba
ACACGCCTCTAGCCCAAAACAAACACGCCTCTAGCCCAAAACAAACACACAAACACGCCTCTAGCCCAAAACAAACACGCCTCTAGCCCAAAACAAACACGCCTCTAGCCCAAAACAAACACGCCTCTAGCCCAAAACAAACACGCCCCTAGCCCAAAACAAACACACAAACACGCCTCTAGCCCAAAACAAACACGACCCTAGCCCAAAACAAACACGACCCTAGCCCAAAACAAACACGCCCCTAGCCCAAAAGGATCTCACCCTTAATTCGATAGCTCCCACCCACAAAGTTATCATGATCAACTCGATAGCACGAGCACGATAGTCATAGTAACGAATATATTACAACTATAACAAGATTAGGGGGTTATATGGGGTTATATCATGGCGGCGCCCATGGAACCGCGGCTACTGTGCCAGTAAAACCCCTGAAGTGTTTGTTACTGCTCAACCCTGAGAATAGACACAATTATAATGCACTTGTCGGGGCACTGAGAAGGCGTTTTGGGCAGTTTGAGAGGCCAGGGCTCCTGTGTTCTGAACAGAGTAATAGACGTAGACAGGAGAGCAACTGAGAGTCCTGGCAAATGATATTAAAAATTTGACTCGGCGAGCATATGCCCACATGCCACCGTCAGTTCAAGGGGAGCTTGCGAGAGACTAATTCATACAGGGCCTTACCCCTGTGAAGCTCCATTGACAGACACAACTAGCCGACCCTCAAACCCTGCAGGATGCCTTGGAGATGGCGCTGGAGAGGGAGATTGTTTGGGGAACTTGCATGCCGGACGAGAGACAGTGCAAATCTGTGTCGGTGAGGTCTACTGGCATGGGGGAGGGGCTAAGCGAAAGGCCAGCCTGGGTTCCAGAGATTACTGAATTAATTAGAGCTGTGGCACTGCAACCTGATCAACGCCCCTGCACACGGCCAAGGGTTTGTTGGGGTTGTGGGTAGACTGGACATTTAGTTCATCAGTGTCCTAAGCTAGCCAGTAACCAGGGAAATGTGACGGGGTCCGCATGATCATCCCAATATGAGTCATCACCAGCAGGAGTCTCAAGAGATGGACAAAGGGAAGATGATCAAGGGCTGTTGGGGTTGGCCTCATATTACAGGAGGTTTGTGCATGGTTTTTCCAGCATTGCGGACCCACTATTCCGCCTGCTGAAGAAGTCCTTCGCTTAGACTGAGCGGTGTCAAAACTCTTCTGCTGCCCTGAAAGAGACTCTGGTCACAGCCCCTGTATTGGTCCCCCTTGACCTGGCACTGCCCTTCATTCTGGATACTGACGCCAGCAATGTGGGTATGGGGGTTCGGTTCTCTCTCGGGCGGGGGGTGGGGGTGAGCGAGTTGTGGCCTACTACAGTAAAGCATTCAAAAAGGCCGAACGCAGATACTGTGTCACCAGACGCGAACTTGTTGCAGTGCTTTTTGCAGTCCGACACTTTGAGTATTACCTGTACGCTCTGATCATTCAGCTCTCCAATGGCTAATGTCATTCAGAGGGCCAGAGGGCCAGCTGGCACGCAGGATTGAGGAAATTCAGGCATACAACATGAGAGTAGTACACCGTCCAGGGTCAGACCATACAGACGCAGATGCTCTTTCTCGTTGGCCATGCTTTGCCTATGGGTGTCAGTACTGTGACAAAAGAGAAGCCAGGGAAAGAGAGCTGGAGGACCTGGATGCCAGGGGGGCTTCTGTGGTTTGTAAGCATGGTGATAAGCCGGGGTGTTTGACGGTGGGGACAGTGGGAGTAGAGGACTGGAGGCGGCTGCAAGAGGAAGATGCGGACCTGCAGCCAGAAATCCAGTGGGTCCGAACACAGCAGTGACCTCTGTGGGAGGGAGTGGCCATTCTCTCTTCTGTCGAGAGAGATGTGGAGGATTTTTGTCGGCGGTGTGATGGTTGCACTGCCCTCAAGGGCTCGCCTGTCCAGTCCCTCGCTCCCCTGCTACAGTTCCCCGTAGGAGGCCCAATGCAGAGAGTGGGGGTGGATGTAATGGGTCCTTTTCCATGTTCGGAGAGGGGTAACAGGTTTGTGCTGACGGCTATGGATTATTTCACTAAATGGCCAGAAGCTTACGCCCTGCCTGATTAAGAAGCCGAGACAGTGGTGAACGCGTGGTGGATGGCATGTTCAGCCGGTTCGGGGTTGCAGAATCCATACACAGCGACCAAGGCCGTGATTTTGAGTCGCGTGTCTTCTCTGTGATGTGTGAAAAAATAGGGATTCACAAAACAAGAACGACCCCTTTGCATCCCCAAAGTGATGGCCTCCTTGAGAGGTTTAACAGGACTCTGGCGGAACAGCTGGCCATTGTGTCTGCCAAGCATCAGCGAGACTGGGATAAGCACTTTATCCTAATGGCGTGCCGATCCACTGTGCAGGACTCAACCTCTTGCACACCCAACCTTTTGATGTTGGGGCGGTGAGATCAGAACACCTGGGGAAATGTCTTTCGGGAGGCCACCTGATGCGCCTGCTGTGCCCCCGGGCCCTGAGTATGATAGAAAGCTTCAGGACTCATTGGAAGCCGCTCATAATTTTGCAATGAAGCAGTTGTTTAAAGCGGTGACCCGGCAGAAGCGAAATTATGACCATTGCACAGCGGGAGAGCTGGTGTGGGTGTACAGCCCAGAGAAAAAGAAGGGCAGGTGCCCTAAACTTGACCCCAAGTGGGTTGGGCCGTGCAGTGTTCTGGAGAGAATCGGAGAAGTTGTTGACCGAGTTCAGTTGCCTCGAGGGGTAGGAAGGTGGCCGTGCACCGGGGCAGATCGGCCCTTTATAGAGGAAGTGCCGCTACAGCCCAAACACCGGCCTCCTCTACAGTTGTGCCTACCCCGGAGGCTGGACCAGGACCCCAGTCGAGCACAAGAAGGGCAACTGCGGCCTCAGTGAGTCAGGAGGCCGTTGAGACGGTTCAGGGACTTTGTTTGTTCCCTCGAGGTCCTATCATTTTCTCCGTTCGCTACAATACCTCATCAGTGCTACAGTATGATTCCTGAGAGTGACTGTTTACCTTGATACTGCTAATCACAACACCCATGACTGAAGCTTTAAGGGGGTTGATGGACTCAAAATCTACTTCATCTGTGTTTTGATCATCGATCTGAATCCGATCTAGACGTAATCTTTGAGAAAATGCGATTTTCTCAGCTTTTTGCTCAAAATGTTGATTTTTTAGGAAACTTACCCACATTAAAGTGTTGATAAAAAAAGAATACAGAGCTAGAATAAAATGTTTAAAAGCAGAGGCTCTATATTTTATGTGCAGATGTTCATACAACAAAATATTTTGGGGGACATGAAAGTTTTGCGAAAATGATCAAAAATGCGAGAGAGTTAAAAGTAGTTTAGAAGGCAGACATAATCAAAGATAGCCAGGCAATAGTCAGACATCCAGTAATGCGCTCATGGTGTCTGCATTTGTGTTGTTGTTTTTTCTCAACATAGCTAATAAATGTGTTTTCCAAGACTCATTTCGAAAGTCATTTCATGTAGGTCTGGTCCAAACGCGCAGCTGGTTTGAACTTCAGCTTAATTGTAAAGGAAAATGAGAGAACTTTTAAAATAACAACTAAAATTAGCATTACTATTTATGAAATTATTTATTAATTCAAGCACTTTTTTTAAAGGGAGAAAATCAGATTTTTAAATTACATAGCTTATTTAAATCTGGTCCTATAATCTTTACCACCAGGAATGGTAGTTTGAGTGATTCTGTGGTGCTGCTGTACAGAAGCAAAGCCTCATTCTAGGGCTTCTATATGTTGGCAGATGTCCATCAGCTCAATACAGCACAGCCTCCAGTGACTCTGCTTTGTGGTATTTCATCAAACACCAGAGCAGGGAATAAAGAATTCACACTGATCTAATCTTTACTGACAGGCACTGATCTATGCAGCTGTTGCGCCTCCTAGCGGTCAAACATACAAAACACAGTCCACAGATGCAGAGCAATTCAGTCAAACACTTGAGGATTTAGAGATTTTTGTGTGAAGTCTGTCAAACAACAGTCTAGTCTTTACTGTTTACTAATGCTTACAGATTAGAAATACATGCCTTTAAACATAAACACAGAGAAAAAAATATTTAATATACTGAGAAAGATATATACTGAGATTAAATGATTATGGAAAAAAGTTGTCTTGACATATTTTGTAGTAACAGATTCAAACTTTTTATATCATGTATTTAACATCCATCTATCTGTCTGTCTACCTATCCATCTCTCTATCTATCTATCTATCTATCTATCTATCTATCTATCTATCTATCTATCTATCTATCTATCTATCTATCTATCTATCTATCTCTCTATCTATCTATCTATCTATCTATCTATTGTCTATCTATCTATCTATCTATCTATCTATCTATCTATCTATCTATCTATCTATCTATCTATCTATCTATCTATCTATCTATCTATCTATCTATCTATCTATTATTTCTAATCTATCTATCTCTCAGTCTATCTATATACCTATCTCTCTGTATATCTATCTATCCATCCATCCATCCCATTAATTAATTTAAGAGTATAAAGTCAATACTTGTTTACCTTGTTAGACAACATTGTCAGTGAAAAGCTTGAGAGTAAATATGAGAAGTGATGTATGAAGAAAACATACTAAATATTACCAAATATCACTTGAAAGCAGAATATTTTTATTTTGTGTCATTTCTGGTCAAGTTGTAATTTGTGTAAAATTATTCAAAAGAAATGTTTAATTGTATTTAGGATACAAAAGCAAGACATAATTCTCCTTTGAGATGTTTACTTCCACTATTGGACATTCTCAGTAGAAAAAAACACTAATTAACATCCGATATTTGATTTATAAATGTAATGCTATATAAATGTTTTATATTGCTGCTTGTTGTTCATGTGTGTTCAGTCAGGCCCAGTAGATGAGTGACGGAGTGCATCAGGTCCAGTCCCAGATAGGCGTGTGTGAGGGAGCAGACGACACCCAGCCCGGACTGAGCGATCAGAGCCCACTGCATCTTAGCACTGAAGTACAGCGGCTCCAGTCTAACAGAGGACAGAGACAGGTGAGTACACACACACACACACACACACACACACACACACACACTCCGGACTGAGCGATCAGAGCCCACTGCATCTTAGCACTGAAGTACAGCGGCTCCAGTCTAACAGAGGACAGAGACAGGTGAGTACACACACACACACACACACACACACACACACACACACACACCCCGGACTGAGCGATCAGAGCCCACTGCATCTTAGCACTGAAGTACAGCGGCTCCAGTCTAACAGAGGACAGAGACAGGTGAGTACACACACACACACACACACACACACACACACACACCCCGGACTGAGCGATTAGAACCCACTGCATCTTAGCACTGAAGTACAGCGGCTCCAGTCTAACAGAGGACAGAGACAGGTGAGTACACACACACACACACACACACACACACACACACACACACACCCCAGACTGAGCGATTAGAACCCACTGCATCTTAGCACTGAAGTACAGCGGCTCCAGTCTAACAGAGGACAGCCACAGGTCAGCCGACACCAGCACACACACACACCAACATTACTGACCACACACACCAACATTATTGACCACACACACCAACATCAACATTACTGACCACACACAGCGTTTTACCTGCCCTGAGCCGACTCCGCATAGCCGTGGAAGTACAGATAGCGGCCATAGAGGTACAGGATCCCAAAGAGCGCTGCCAATGCTAGAGAGAGAGAGAGAGAGAGAGAGAGAGAGAGAGAGAGAGAGAGAGAGAGAGAGAGAGAGAGAGAGAGAGAGAGAGGGAGAGAGAGTTGAGTTTTCAACACACTTTATTTATATCATTACATCGTCAGCAAAACATCACATTATCCAGGAAACAAAAACAGGTACAAAAAACAAGACTTATTGTAACATGGTAGATCAACATTTCTTCATCAACTGCACAAATAGCTCCATTAAAACACCATTTGGGTAAAAAACTTTCTAAGTCATTCATCAGTTTATAGAACTTGAAATCGAACATAACCCTTGCTTTTACCATATTTTTAAATACAGTAACCACATGTTGTCCTTCTCTACCTTCTATTTTGTTTTTCCTAGTTATATAAACAGCAAGTTTGGCTTGCCCAATTAAAAAATTCAACAATTGACTTTTTACTCTTTGTGCCACACTATATTTGGGTCCAAGAATCCAAATTTTAGAAGAAAAAATCCCCCCAAAATTCATGAAAAGAACATCCAAAAAACAAAACATATCATGCAGTCTTGAACAGTCTAAAAAACAATGAAAAATTGTCTCCCTCATTTTACAAAATGGACAATCACTTGATACATTGGGATTAATTAAGCTCACAAATGCATTTACAGCAACTGCGCCGTGTAAAACTCTCCATTGAATATCACCTGTACGTTTTTCAATTGGTGGTTTATATAAAACTCTCCAGACAGGTTTATCTCCATCATCTATTCCCAATGTCTCTCTCCACACTGTATCACTGCGCTCTTTTAATTTTGCTTTATTTAAAACTTTTACAAGACATTTATACAAAACTTTACTCTGAACATCCTGCAAACTTTAACCTTCTAACCCCCTTAGGTTCAGAAAAGGTCCAGACAGTCCTTTGAGATTGGGACTAAGAGAAATACTTGGAAAGGGATCTGTACAATTAGTTACCAGTTTCCCATTATAATAATCAATTAACAAATTATTCTCTACCTCTGTGAATTTCTGTTTAAAAATGTCTAGACTCTTTCCTACATACCGTACCGAATGCATACCTAAATGTGAGGCCATGGACTGAGCATTATTCAAGCCAGAACCAGCAACATCCAACAACTGATGCAGTTTTAAAGTCTTGGTGGTAATTAAACAATGAATCAGTCCAGGTGTAACTTCACAAGTAACATCAAACCGGGCACCATGTACAAGAGGTTCCTCCAGAAGCCAGTACAACGAGGAAGTCGGCTCCAACCTCTTCTTTTCAAATAAGTCCCAAACTTTAAAAAGTCCCTTATAAAAAGGAGTCCATTGCACTGCAGCTTACTCGAGTCCATTAAAAACAAAACAGAGTTCAATCCCAGTCTGCCGGCTTGATTAAAGACTAGCAGACTTTCTCCAGACTAGATCCTTAGGTCCTGTGAGGTACCTTTGAAGAAACAGAAGTCGAAAAGCTGCCCCCCTGCTGGGCAAATGAATAAGTCCTTGTCCTCTTTCATCTCTGGGTAGAAAAGGTATGCTCTGCGGAATCCAGTGAAAAGTACTCCAAAAAAAGTCCACCATACTGGCTTGAATTTTACTCAAGAGTCCATTTGGAGGGTCAATGCAGGCCAAACGATGCCACAAAACTGAAGCCACCAGGTTATTAATTATTATAACCCGCCCTCTAAAAGACATTTTTGGCAAAAGCCATTTCCATTTTTCCAGTCGCCCCTTTAGTTTTTCTAAAACTCCTTCCCAATTTTTTCTTATCATTAAATCGTTGCCAACATATACTCCCAAATATTTTAACCCATCTCTTTTCCAGGACAAACCACCTGGTAATTTAGGGAGACCACGAGACCATTTACCACTCACTATGGCTTCACTTTTGGACCAATTAACTTTGGCAGAGGAAAATTGACCAAACTTGTTTAAAATGTCTTTAAGAAGATCAACATAATTTTGCCCTTTAACCAAAACAATAATGTCGTCTGCATATGCAGATACCTTAAAATTGGCTCCAGAGCAAGATATGGTCCAACCTTCAATGCTCTCTCTGATCTTAACCAATAAAGGTTCAATGGCAAGAGCATACAACATTCCTGAAAGTGCACAACCTTGTCTAATACCCCTGTTAATTTGAAAAGGAGCACTAAGACCACCAATAATTTTCAGTACACTCTCAACATCCCGGTACAAAACCCTAATCATGGCGATAAAACCAGAGCTGAACCCGAACTCCTCTAGCGTGCGCCAGAGATAGCTGTGCTCAACCCGGTCAAATGCCCTTTCCTGGTCTAGAGAAATGAGACCAGTGTCTATGTCCAATAGCCTAGAGACGTCCAAAATATCCCGAATTAGATAAACATTATCATGAATAGACCTGTTAGGCACACAGTAAGTTTGATCACGATGAATAACATGCCCAACTACCTCCCTCAACCTAATGGCCAAAGCTTTAGAAAAGAGCTTTAAATCAGAGCACAAAAGTGAAACAGGGCACCAGTCCTTCATTTCTTTTAAGTCACCTTTTTTGGGTAGCAGGGTAATGACGCCCTCCTGCAGCTCAACGGTAGCAACCCTCCGGCCAGACTATGATTGAGCACAGACAGCAAATCACCCCCCAGGCACTGACCAAAACGTTTTATAAAACTCAATTGGTAGACCATCAATTCCCGGGGCCTTACCGCAATCCATGCTCCGCAGAGCAACATGCAGTTCAGATGCTGAAAGCCAAGAATTGGTCTCCTCTGGAACTTTAGGCAAACCCATATAAAAAGAGCTGTCCAGCTCACCTTCCTCTGTATGTTCACTTTTATAAAGCTCAGAATAAAATAAAACAGCTCTTTTTCTAATCTCCTTAGGCTCCACAATTTCTACACCCTCTAAAGAGTATAAAGAATGTATAAGGGTGCTTTGACCATTCTTTTTTTCCAGACCGAAAAAGAACTTAGTTGGGCCATCCATCTCTACTGCACTCTGAAAACGCGAGCGGATCAAAGCTCCCTGTGCTCTGATGCCTAACAGGTTATCCAGGGTTATTTTTTTTACTTTGAGGAGCTCAATATGTCCTCGATTTCCTGTGGACCAAATTCTGAAGTTCCACTATTTCAATCTCTAAGGCTTTCATTGATTGGGAAATGTCCTTGGATACGTTGAGAGTGTACTGGCGACACAGTTGCTATATCTCTTTTTTCCCATGATCCCACTATTGTTGCAGGGAAGAAAACTCTTTTTTCCTGGAACTGAACTGTTTCCAAAAATAACTAAAAACATCCTTAAAAAAACGGTCTTGTAACAAAGAAGTGTTAAAGTGCCAATAGGCACTCTTAGACCTTATATTATTAATGAAAACACTACAGATTACTAGGCTGTGATCAGAAAACCCACTAGGCAAAATCTCACATTTCTTAATAACATTAAAATGGTATTTAAAACAATAGAACCTATCCAATCTAGCCATAGAAATATAATTTTCTCTTGTTTGCGCCCATGTGTACTGCCTTTGTTCTTTATATAAAGTTCTCCATATATCACACAAATCATGCTCTTCTATAAGCTTTCTTATAGCATGTTGAGAAGCTAGATGTGGCTCTTTATGGTTCCTATCCATTCCATCATTTGCCGTACAATTAAAGTCTCCTCCAACAAATACGAACTCTTCCTCTTTACAGCTTGACAAAATATGACTTAATTTATCAAAAAAAAAAAACCCTTCCAGGACCAATAACAGGAGCATACACATTTATAAAAACTAAAAACATTTTTTCAAATTTTGCTGTTATTTTCATTAGATGTCCCTCAACAACATGTTCTGTCTCATATGAAATTGGTTTAAAGTTTTTCTTAAAAAGTACAGCTAAGCCACCACTACAGTGACTTTTGTGACTTAAAATAATTGACCCATCCCATTCCATTAACCATTCATTCTCATTAAAAACATCACTATGGGTTTCCTGAACCAGCATTACATCAATTTTCTTTTGTTTAATCAGTTCATAAAGCATTGCTCTTTTCTTGCTGTCCCGTGCACCATTTAAGTTAAGTGTGCCCAATCGTATCCTACTCATAAAAAGGTAATATGAGCACACCAGTAACAAACATCTCAAAAAAAAGAAGGGAAGCTAGACTGGTTCGAATTCATCGTTTAATAAATTTAGTTTTAACTTCTGGACAATTTTCTTCAGCCTAAAGGCTTCTTGTTCAGTGAAAGCTCCACCCTCCTTCATTAAAGCCCTGGTAGAATCTATAAACAGCTCACGATCTGGGAAATAATCTTCTACATTTACACCTTTCATGCCTTTCGTGGTCTGAATAAACTTTTTAATTTTGTCCAATATGTAAGCACTGCGGCCAGTTCGCTTCTGTGAAGCTGAGCTCACAGAGTCCGATGATTCACAATCACTATCCATAGCCGCTTTCCGACCGGAGGAACCTTTTCACAGTTCCTAGAACTATTGGCTAAAGTACCCGGATGTCGGCGTGTTCGCACCGCAGGAACTAGGAACGATTTTAGTTCTAGGAACTCCATTTGGAGGAACTAATTTAGGTCCTACTTCAGAGTAGGGTCTAAACCAGCACTATAGGAACTCCCCGTGACGTTAGTGTTCGCTGATTGAGCACCAGCACCCGCCATTTTTAAAACAGCTATTTTATTTTTTTTACACAGATTATAGCTTATATATTTACTCCATAAACTAACTATACAAACATGGAAAACAGTGATAGATGGGTCTCTAAACCTTTATGCTGAAGAGAAAATCCAACGCAACTTTGAGGGGACCAAGCCAAACATGATTATGTTTATCTGCCCAGCTAGCAACACTGGACATCAACCACACGGCATAGGCTAATAACCTTTTTTTCATATACTGTCTATTTTCTATAACAGTTCTATCTAATAACATATTAAACAGTACTGTTAGACAGATCGCTGACTAATAAACACAGAGAATGCGAGCATTGTTTGCTCTGGCGGTCTCAGCGCCGCCAAAATAAAGGTCCGTCGCGCTGTCAAAATAAAAGTCACCGTGCTTGCGTCACTCCCTTACCCCTCCTACCAGTTCCTATGGCCACTTGGCCAGTGCGAACGCAAACAGCAAAACCGAGTTTGGGGGAGAGTAGTTCTTAGAACTGTTTAGAAGTGGACAGTTCCTAGAACTAAGTTCCTGTAACTACTTGGTCGGAAAGCGGCTCATAGCAGACTCCTCAACATTACTCGACTCTGAGTCCACCTGCATTTTACATCTGGAAGACGTATTTTTAAGAGTGTTTGCTCATCTGCAATACGTCTATAGGATGTTTCCTGTCAGATGTCAAATAGACGTTTAGAAGATGTCAGTTTAACATACATTCTAAATCATTACATCTTAAAGACATCTTCTAAACGTCTATTTGACATCTGACAGGAAACGTCCGATAGACGTATTGCAGATGAGCAAACACTCTTAAAAATACGTCTTCCAGATGTAAAATGCACATCAAATAGTCGGTGCTATCTGGGATTACTATTGCGCTATTCATTCTTGATGCAGAAAGAATGCAATCGTGACCAACAACAGCAGCAACAGCAAGGACGCAGTCCTCAACTGAACAACGCTCCGCGGGTACTACCTTAACGCCGTGTCGGCGCGTTAAACTTTCCAAACTCGCGTGCTGAGACGCCGCCATAGTGATCAGTGCACACTGACCGACGATGCTCCTCACAAACACCTACAAACTTTCCTCTATTTACCCCGCAACAAAACCACAAGAGATAGATAAAAAGATAGAAAACTCACTCGCACCGTAGAGCTCACTCCAACACACACTCACGCTCCGTCCACAAACTCCCAGCATGCACTCGAGAGAGAGAGAGAGAGAGAGAGAGAGAGAGAGAGAGAGAGAGAGAGAGAGAGAGAGAGAGAGAGAGAGAGAGAGAGAGAGAGAAATATCACATAGTAGAACCATTTTTGGTTCCTCAAAGAATCTTTCAGTGATCTGGGGTTTCATTTATAAAACTGTGCGTAGGATTCTTACTAAAAGTGTACGTGCGCCCGGAAGCCAAAAATGGCATACGGCAAAAAATTCAGCCTTATAAACCTGTGCGTTTGACAGAACCTGCGCAAAAATCCCTTTATAAATCCCAGTAAACGCAAGATTGTGCGTATTCGCGTCTCCACCCCGAAATAACCATATATGAGCTTGCAACGCCTCGTTTTACTATGCATATCATTTGCATAAGCATATTCATCCACGTGATGCCATGTTTAACGGTACAAGACATTATGAAAATATCACGCCCAAGGTAGGGACCGACGACAGGTGCAGCAGAGGTGGGAGGGTGCGCTGGACATGAAGATCTCTTGGACCGAGATCTGGCAGGCAGATCCACAGCGGATCAAGTTCTTGGTCTAAGCAGTCTATGAGCCAATGCACATTGGCATGCGAGATCTGCATCTTGCGCCCCGCAGCGCAGGTATAAACACAGAAACGGATGCACGCACCTTTTGTCTTTCACTTCGCAGCCGAGAGGTTTCACTGGTCTTCTCGAGTGCTGCAAGAGACTCTGCAATTGAAGAAAAAAGCTCTGTATCCAGTGTTGGCGTGATAGCGCGATTAGCGGTAGCTGTGAGCACTACAGCTCACAAACTACTGTTTTCACAGCATCATTACTGAGTGTGTCGGTTTCGGTGGGCGTTCCTTTGAGAGTGTACAGCAGGCTGCACTACATCCCTGCTGTTACACCGCGGCTATCCCTGGGTGCCTCAGCACTAAAAAGATTTTTGTCCTTTTCAGGATGTCATTCTGCCTGTGTGTTTCTGGGTGCTGTCGTTCCCTGGCGCCAGCAGACTGCCACAATAGTGCCTCTCGTGTTTGGGCATTCAGCACGCTGAGGCTGCTTTTGTGAATAGCTCATCTGGAGATGAGGACACGGCTGCGTTGCCCCCTTTGGGGAGTGTAGCGATGCCCGAGCCGGATCCAGAATGGCCGGATCCGGGCTGCCGAGGCTATGCTTTCCCTGCCGAGAAGGTCGGGCTTGTGTGGAACCCTCCACCTCGTTCCGCCCCGGTGCCATTCTTCCCGGAGGTGCTCACTAGGATGTGGACGGCACCATATAGTGCCAGAAGCCGTCCTAGTGGCTCCTCCCTCCTCACCACCACTCTCGATGGCGGAGCAGCTAAGGGGTATGTGGATATCCCGCCAGTGGAGCGTGCCGTCGCGATGCAACTGTGTACGGCGTCTGCTTCCTCTTGGAGGGGTAATCCACGCCTCCCATCCAGAGCCTGTAAGTTTACGTCCGGTCTAACGGCGAAGGGTTACAGAGCCTGTGGACAGGCTGCTTCCGCCCCCCCATGCCATGGCGCTCCTGCAGGTCCACCAGGCCCAGGCGCTCATGGACATGCACGAGGGTGGTTCTGATCCAGAACTCCTCCGGGAGCTCAGAGCGGCAACCGACCTCGCCCTCCAGGCGACAAAGGAAACTGCACATTCCGTTGGTCAGGCGATGTCCACCTTGGTGGTCCAGGAGCGCCACCTCTGGCTCAACCTGGCAGACATGAAGGAGACCGATAAATATCGGTTCATGGACTCCCCCCTCTCCCAGGTTGGGTTATTCAGCAACACAGTCAAGAACTTTGCCCAACAGTTCTCGGCTGCCCAGAAGCAGACGGAGGCCATGCACCACATCAAGCCCCGGAGGACTGCTGCTGCTCCCACCCGTCCGCCGGCAGAAGGCTGCAGATTCAGACCCTCCATCCGCTCCTTCCCCCGAAAGAGGGCCGGGTGGAGAATCTTTTGTTTTCTTTTCTTTTTGTTCCACCACTGGCCAGTGGTACCCACAATTTCAATAAAAGAGCAGTTTCTGAAACCTTTGGGTCCCAAGAGGGCGCGATTGGCGGTGTACGACGCTATGCCTTATCGCCCTCAGGCCCCTCTTCTATCGCCAGCGAGCAGCAGTGGCAGTGATCCGGACGCATCCAAGAGGCCTCCACACACTCACTCTGCCCCTCAACGGAAGCAGGTACGTGTTGCACTACACTCTGAGTCTTTGGTTCACTGCAGTTCTCTTACGAGAGTTCTCTCGTACTGCGTTCGTAGAACGCTGCGGGAAAAGTCTCTTTTCACGAAATACTGAAGCAAAATTATCCTTAATTTTCATATTTGTAAAACGCATTGCGGCAGTGCACAGCCATGGCGAGACGGCTCGCTCACTCATTGGCTGTTCTGCGGCAACTGCATGAGCCTATCGAGCGAGGGCTGATGCAACATCAGACCAATGAGAGTGCTTCGCGCGCTCCTCGTCACATCCCGCCGAAACGGGTGTGGCCATCCCCTATAAAAGGAGCTCGAGTAGGCTGATTCAACTGATTTTCATCTCTTCAGCGAAGCTCACGCATCGCTGGATCACGGAGAAGCAAGCGTCGTCGAGGCAAGCTTTTCAGCGGGACGAGCCCTTGAAGCCGCTGGCCTTCGCCGCCTTCTACTGCCGTACCTGCTGCGCTTTCCGGCGCTTCATATCCTTTATCTGCTCTGTTCTGTGTGTGTGTGTGCAGTGTTCCCCGAACACTCACCCCTAAAAGAGCCGCGTCTTTTTCAAGATGCCATCCTGTGGCTCGTGCCGAGCCCCGCTCACCGAGGGAGACCGCCACGTTATTTGCGTCTCCTGTCTGGGCGAAGATCACGCAGCGCTCGCGCTCGCTGACGGCGGCTGCCCTCACTGCGAGCTTTTGCCCATGGCGACTCTGCGGACTCGCCTGGCGCAGTTCTCCGAGCCTGCGCCCCCCGCCGCGGTGCCGCGCCGTAAGAAGCGCCGCTCGCAGCGGGCCCCGGAACCCACCTCTTCCCGACTAAGCTCGCCGGCTCGCCCGCCAGCTTCGCCGGCTTCCCCCGAAGCACTTCCTGATGCTCAGCGCCCGCAGTCTGCCGCCGCTTCATCTGAGGAAGTTGTTTCTGAAGTCGAGTCGGTCGAAAAGGATTCCTGCTCTCTGCTAGCTTCAGGCAGTGAGGACTGGGCGAGCTCTGCGGATCTCACGCCTCCTGCCCGAAAGCCGTCGGCTAGAGCTAGCATCGAGAGGGAGCTCATGCGAGTACTCGCGTTGGCCGCGGCGAGCCTCGGCCTCGAGTGGTCTGCACCGGAACTCCCCTCGCGCACCCGGCTTGATGGTAGCTTCCTCCCTGGTGAGCGCACTTCTCCTGTGTCTAAGCCCGCTCCGTTTCTTCCTGAGCTTCATGAAGAAGTGGCGAAGGCCTGGAACGCTCCCTTTTCTGCACGAACTCGTTCGTCTGTATCCCCAGCATTTTCCTCCCTGGATAATGCTCAGGACCGAGGCTACCTCACTCTGCCGCCGGTGGAACAGGCGATAGCAGCCCACCTTTGCCCGCCCTCTGCTGGACGGCGGACTAAGCCAGCGCTGCCGTCAAAAGCCTGCCGCATGACGTCGTCGATGCTCGCGCGGATCTTCTCCGCCGCTGGGCAGGCGGCATCGGCTCTGCACACCATGGCCACGCTTCAGGTTTTTCAAGGCGATCTCCTCCGCAAACTGGACGAGATAGGACCTGAAGCTATCTGCATCGCGGACCTGAGAAGCGCGTCGGATCTTTCCCTCCGCGCTACCAAGGCTGCAGCACAAGCCATGGGACGCTGCATGGCTTCCGCTACCGTAGCCGAGAGGCATTTGTGGCTGACGCTCACGGAGATGGCTGATGCAGAGCGCAACGCGTTCCTCGACGCCCCGCTATCCTCCGCTGGCCTCTTTGGATCTTCTCTCTCCGAGCTCGTGGAGAGATTTTCCGAAGCCCAGAAAGCGTCACAGGCGTTCAAGCACTTCCTGCCGAAGCGCCCCAGTTCTGCAGCGGGCCGTGAGAAACAGGCCCCTCGGAGCTCACAGCCTCAGCCCCCGCCTTCGGCCGCCCCCTCACAGCGACAGCAGCGCAGCTCACGCCCTCGCTCTCGCTCTACTAGCCGCCGCCCCACTCACCGCGGGCCGCGACCAAGGGTTGTGTTGAAGCCGGAAGCCCCAAAGAAATCCTAGCACGCCTAGGAAAGCGCAGGTGTGTAAGCCCCGTTGCGACCGGGCCCTCACCAAAGCGCACCGCTGTCTCAGTCCCAGGAATTGCGACTGCTTCAGCGTTCTCAGCAGAGCACAAGCCCGCACAGCTGCCCGCTTGCCTGCACACAAAAGCCGTTTTTACGGCTACCCAGATAAATCCCGAAAAGAGTGTATTTTCTGGTGTCCCGGCCAAGGCCGATGGTGCTATAAATGTAGTGTTGATGCCCACTCCTCTGTGCCCATCCCTACACACAAGCACAGCCCTGCACACAGGGCCCGTACTCATAAGATCGACGCAGTTCGATCGCGCCCCAAACATAGTCGAAGTGCCCACTTCCCAGTGCCCACAAACGCTATGTCTGGCAAGCCACAGGCTCCCTGTAAAAACGGGACCTGTGCGCGCCCGCTCTGTTCAAGCAGACAGCGCGGCCAAAGCAGTAAACGTGCCCGGTCCCCGCCCACGTTCACTTGTAGGCTGCATGAGTCCCATGAGACCTCCTCAGACCTCCCTCGCTCAGATAAACACTGTAGCGCGGTCGAGGATGAGCGTTTTGCCCGCTGTATTACGCGCGCTCCCCGCCTCAAATGTCTCAGGCGTAACGCCTATGCTAGCGCCCCCCGAAGCGCCGCCGTCGCACAGCGAACAGAGCGCGCTTCGCATCCAACCCCTAGCCGGCCATGCAGACGCATGGGCCGCGCTTCCAGGGGTTTCGGACTGGGTGCTAGACATTATAAAGAGAGGCTTCTCGCTACAGTTTTGTCGACGCCCTCCACGCTTCACAGCGCGCGTCGAAACTACGGTGAATTCAGAAGTAGCACACCTACTTCGCGCCGAAATATCAAAACTGTTGAGCAAAGGGGCGATACAACATGTATCCCAAGCTCAAAGCGAAGGGGGGCTATACAGCAGATACTTCCTAGTCCCCAAAAAGGACGGTGGTATCAGACCCATACTAGATCTAAGACGACTAAACAGAGCTTTAGTGAAACGCAGTTTCAAAATGCTCACGACCAGCAAAATCCTCGCGCACATTCGCCGAGAAGACTGGTTTATGTCGATAGATCTAAAGGACGCGTATTTCCAAATACAGATAGCGTCACGCCACAGGCGATTCTTGAGATTCGCCTTCGAGGGTCGGGCATACCAGTATACAGTCCTGCCATTCGGCTTGTCCCTGGCACCCCGTACATTTACGAAGTGCATGGACGCAGCGCTCGCTCCCCTCAGATTCAGGGGCATGCGAGTGCTGAACTATTTGGACGACTGGCTGATCATAGCTCAATCACGATCTCAGCTCGTCGAGCACAGAACCATGTTACTCGATCACCTCGAGAATCTTGGTATCACGATCAATTGGACGAAGAGCTCCCTGAACCCCAGCCAAACTATATCGTTTCTGGGCATCGTTCTGGACTCTCGTTCTATGACGGCGCAGCTGTCACAACAGCGCGCGCTGCGCATACAGCACGCAGCGAGGTCCTTCCGCTGCGGTGCGATTATCCCGCTCAAACGGTTTCAGAGGATGCTGGGCCTCATGGCCTCAGCATCATCAGTTCTCCAGCTGGGCCTGCTTCGCATGCGCCCTCTGCAGTTCTGGTTGAAAACGCGAGTGCCACGCGGAGCGTGGGCACTCAGCCGATTGCGCCTCAAAGTCGATCAAGACTGCGCAGCAGCCCTGAGACCATGGGCGGCGGGCGATTGGTACCGTTCAGGTGTAAGCCTGGGGACTTCCTCGAGAGTGAAAGTGGTGTCTACGGACGCATCCACCTCGGGATGGGGAGCGCTGCTCGAGGGCAGGCCGTTCTTTGGCCTTTGGTCAGAACGAGAAAAGCTCCATCATATCAACTGCCTGGAAATGCTAGCAGTTCACAACGCGCTGACGCGCTTTTGTCCCCACATCAAGGACCAACACGTCGTAGTCCGCTCGGACAACACGGCCGTGGTGTCCTACATAAATCGCCGGGGCGGTCTCGGATCCAGTTCCCTTTTCAGGCTGGCCGAGCGCCTCCTAATATGGGCTCAGCGCAACCTGCGCTCGCTCAGAGCGGTGCATGTGCCCGGGACACTCAACCTGGGTCCAGACAGGCTGTCCAGGAACAACGTTCCCACGGGCGAATGGTCTCTACACCCACAAACAGTCCGGCTGTTGTGGCAGAGATTCGGCAGGGCGGAGGTGGACCTATTTGCGTCCCCAGAAAACGCTCATTGCCCCGTGTTCTTTTCGAAGAACGACAGCGCACTGTCCCACAAGTGGCCGCACTGCCCGCTATACGCGTTTCCCCCAGTCTCCCTCCTACCTCAGGTGCTGGAGCGAGTCAGGGAAGTGAAATGCCCAGTACTGCTTATAGCACCGTTCTGGGACAACCAAGCCTGGTTTCCAGTCCTGATGCAGTTAGCAGACTCCGCTCCATGGCCAGTGCCATTGAGGAGAGATCTCCTCTCGCAGGCCAGGGGCTCGATTTGGCACCCACACCCAGAGCTGTGGTCCCTTCATGCGTGGACGCTCAACGGTTACCCGTTAGTCTCACGGATGGAGTGCTGAACACCATCACTCAGGCTAGAGCGCCTTCCACCAGGCGGCTTTATGCCTCGAAGTGGTCGGTTTTCTCCAGCTGGTGTACAACTCGGGGCCTGTCACCCCTCGATTGTGAGGTGACGGAGGTTCTCTCCTTCCTACAAGAGCTGTTGGACAAGGGCAGATCCCCTTCCACGCTCAAAGTCTATGTGGCGGCTATCGCAGCGTGCTCGACAGCAACGCCAGGCCAGTCACTGGGAAGGAACGATTTAGTCATCCGCTTCCTCAGGGGAGCTAGGAGGCTGAATCCCCCCAGACCTCCCTCAGTCCCGGTGTGGGACCTTTCTACGGTCTTGGCAGCCATGAAAGGTCCCCCCTTTGAGCCTATCCAATCTGTCAGCCTCAAACATCTGTCTTTCAAAACGGTGTTTTTGATGGCCCTCGCTTCGGTGAAGCGCATAGGCGATCTGCACGCGCTCTCTGTGAGTCCAACGTGCTTGGAGTTTGGGCCCAATGACTCCAAAGTCATACTCAAACCTAGGCACGGCTACGTGCCGAAATCCCTCAACACTCCGTTTAGGGCTCAGGTTATTTCCCTGTCTGCCCTGCCGGGATCAAACGAGGAAGGGGACTCGAGCTGTCTTTGCCCCGTTAGGGCTTTAAGAGCTTATGTGTCCCGCTCCGCTGCCTTCAGACAGACGGAGCAGCTCTTTGTCTCGTTCAGTGGACGTTCCAAGGGAACGGCTGTTTCGAAACAGAGCCTGTCCAGGTGGGTGGTTGACGCCATAACAATGGCTTATACTACCAAGGGCCTTCAGTGCCCGTTGGGCATTAGAGCGCATTCCACGAGAGGCGTTGCCTCATCGTGGGCCTGGTCTAGCGGGATTTCCTTACAGGAAATATGTACGGCGGCGGGCTGGGCCTCGCCGTCTACATTCATAAGGTTCTACAACCTAGAAGTTCCCGCCTTGTAGGCCAGGTTGTTTTCGGTTTAGCCGAATCAGCTGTCTAACCAGGACACTGATTTCGCAGGCGCACAACGCCACCGAAGACTTCACCGCACTTGCAAGCCAAGTATTTCGGTGTATTCGAGTCAGCTGTCTAAACACGGCACTGATATCGCAGGCGCACAGCGCCGCCGAAGTTTTCTGGGCAGAATTGTGTAAGACCCATGTTTTTCCCACATTAGCCAGGCTCCCTCCTGCCTATGTGATGTTATATCGCGTCTAGAACGCACCTATTTGGGCGAAAGTGTGTAAGTCCCACATTTCCCACATCAGCCAGGTTTCCCCTGCCTATGTGGTGCTGTTTCGCGCCTAGGGGCGCATATATCTGGGCAAACTTGCGTAAGACCCACATTTCCCACATTAGCCAGGCCTCCCCCTGCCTATGTGATGTTATATCGCGTCTTAGGACGCAGCTATCTGAGGGTGGTTGTCCCCCCCCCCCCCCTCCAGACTCTCCGAGTCTACCGGGTGATTATGCACTGTATACCTGGACTAGCTTCCAGTGGTCGGTGTTTTCTCATCCCAGCACGCACGGCGTCTTACAAGTGGTTCCCGCAGCGTTCTACGAACGCAGTACGTGAGAACTCTCGTAAGAGAACGTACTCGGTTACTAACGTAACCTCGGTTCTCTCTAGAAGAGGGAACGAGTACTGCGTTCCCTGCCGTGCGCGCGGTTCGCTCTGGTTCGCTTCGGCGATGAAAACCAGTTGAATCAGCCTACTCGAGCTCCTTTTATAGGGGATGGCCACACCCGTTTCGGCGGGATGTGACGAGGAGCGCGCGAAGCACTCTCATTGGTCTGATGTTGCATCAGCCCTCGCTCGATAGGCTCATGCAGTTGCCGCAGAACAGCCAATGAGTGAGCGAGCCGTCTCGCCATGGCTGTGCACTGCCGCAATGCGTTTTACAAATATGAAAATTAAGGATAATTTTGCTTCAGTATTTCGTGAAAAGAGACTTTTCCCGCAGCGTTCTACGAACGCAGTACTCGTTCCCTCTTCTAGAGAGAACCGAGGTTACGTTAGTTACCGAGTACGTTTTAAGGAGGAAATACTCAGCAATGGTGTCGACTTATGAATTTACACATGGTTTGTCTTAAAGCATATTAAAAACACCACATAGGCATATAAACAACATTAAAAGCTGGATTTTCTCCACAGGGGGACTTTAAATGTTCTTCATGGAACCACAGATGCCAATCAAGAAGCTTTATTTTTAAGAGTGTAATAGTAACTGTGATGCTTGATTTAACCTAACATTGATCACCAGCTTATGGATCTGTTTCATTCGTTTAGATCTGGACCGAGGTGTTTTTTAAAGAGCACAACAAAAACAACAGGACTGCACTGTTTTGCATAAAACATTTTCAAAGTTTGTTTTGTTTGCATGCAAAACTGAGGTGTGTGATGTCAGATTATGGTGGAAGTCAGTGTCAGATGTGAGAGCTGTTTAATCTAGATAGACTTAATATAGTTAACCACAGTAACAAGGCAGGTATTATTTGTACACTTCTCACAAGGGGAAGTTCCTCTTTCTAGGCCAGCCTAAGGTGATTTGCTAGACTTACCATCCGTCAAGTTCCCAAAAAACCCTTCAAAACTGACCAGTCTGACCAAACATATAGGCATTTTTACTCTTTCAAATGAAACATTAGATGCTCTCTGTAACTGTATATAAATCAAGACATTTTCAGTGCGGTGTGTTTCTGTCGAATGCAATAATAATCTACGAAAACATGCCAGCATAACTAGCTTAGGTTGCTTTTTCAAAAGCTCTTTCACATGAAACATTTGTTGTGTTGAGCCATTTCAATTACTTTTGTTTGATTTGTTCATTGCAAACAGCTGAAAGTCTGTAAATGTGCCATTAAATCTGATTTGCAATGGGGGTTGAATAATTTCGATTACAACTGTATTTGCAAGCTGCTTGAGCTAGTCTTATTAATACCACAAAATATTACAGCTGCATTTTATCACGATTAATTATGGAAGCTTGTTTCCGCCATGGTATAAAACAATTTAAAAGATAATTGCAACTTTTTTTTCTCACAATTCTGACCTTTTATCCCTCAGAATTGTGAGATATAAACTTGTAATTTTGACTTGTTTTTAGCAAACGCGAGTTTAACCCTCTACAGCACAGGGCAACGGGAAGTTTTCTTAAGCCTATGTTCAGTACATGTTTTTTAAATGATTGCAACCAATTTGAATGGTTGAAAAAGTATCAAAGAACAGTCCAATAATGCACAATTTAAAGGTGCGATGTCCTTTTCTGACACATGGTCACAGGAGCACATTGTGTGAGAAGATAAGATTATTTGCTTTATTTATCTTATTTAAAATGACATGAACTTTACATAAAAAATGTGTGTGTGTGTATGAAGGTGTAGAGAAGGCTTTTGACAGGTTTTATGAAGTTTTTTTATTTTGCATGCTCAGAAACTGGATGCACAGGAACACCCAGTGTAACGTACACCTCTATTTCACAGCAGAGGAACTGCTTTATTTCTGCACAAGGAGTGAAATCTCATTACATGAAGTGCATGATATGACATGACACACTACATGATACAAACCTATGCCTGTATATTATCAAATATATCAATGAGTTTCAAGTGTTTTTCCCATTTTACTTAATGATTTTTATCGACATTTTTGAAAAAGATTTGTGATTTTTGTATTGCTCTCTGAGCATTGTATGATGCTAATTTCGGGGGTCGGGGTCGGGGGAATTATCCATAAATCAATAAAATGTTCCCAAATGAGCCAAGAAATTGTGTGCAATAGAGGGTTAAATTATTATTTTATGACTTTTCTTAGAATTGTGAGATATAAAGTCTTTATATCTCACAATTACGAGTTTAAAGAAGTCATTCTGACTTGCAATTATGACTTTATAACTCGGAATTGCGACTTTATATCTCGCAATTTTTAGAAAAAAGTCAGAATTGTGAATTTATATCACACAATATATAAATTCCGGCCTCTAGTTCATAAATGCCAGAGGAGAACTGGCCCCCGACTGAGCCTGGGTTCTCCCAAGGTTTTTTTTTCTCCATTAGGTCACCTGATGGAGTTTTAGGACACCATTAGGTCACTTGATGGAGTTTTTCGGTTCCTTGCCACTGTTGCCTTTGGCTTGCTCAGTTGGGGATATTTTGGGGATATTTAATTTAATTTTATTCTATCAATCAATAAATTCCACTAGAAACAAACTTTGTTGTATTATTTTATTTTAATACTGTGAAGCTGCTTTGATACAATTTGTATTGTGAAAAGCGCTATACAAATATACTTGATTTGATTTGATTTGATACTTGACAAGAAAAAAGTCAGAATTGTGAGATAAAAAGTCGCAATTCCGTTTTTTATTCAGTGGCGAAAACATAATTAATATGTTCTTCTTTAAGAACAAAGTTGGCAGTAGTCTACCTGATGATGATGATGGTGATACTTGGTCTTTCAGCTGAGAGAGACTCACCTTGACTGAAGAAAACTCCAGCCAGCCAAAGAGAGAAGATGAAAATGGGGAAATACTCTGAACAGTTCGCTCTGGAAAAGCAAGATGATGACAGACATTTGAGACAAAGCCTCTCAGCATTCATATCATGTGTGTAAGTGCAGTTCCTCTGACTCACTGTGCTCGGAAAACCCGCTCAAACTCGGGCGGGCCGGTGGTGGCGGGCGGAGAGACCGAGTGCTTGCGGCGCGCGTAGATCACCTTCAGGGAGAAGTACGCTGAGGGAATAAACACGTTATTACCTACAGTCTATGGTTATAACACGGCTCTGTGGAATACTTGATTCTGATTGGTTAATAGCACCATCCAGTGGTATGTTATGGTGCGTTCAAGTCCTCCTGGGAAGTTCGTATTTACGAGGTGGGAAGTCGTGTTTACGATGGTTTGTGCGTTCAAGTCACTTTCGTTGGCGTAAGATGGCGGTGTACTTTCTCTTAATCAATTACACATAAATACAGCAAGGTTCTTAAACTCTAAATCTAGAAAATGAAGAACAAAGAAATGTGCATCAGGTGTGCTTCGCTTTTTTATGTTTTTAATTCATTTTATGAAGCCACTGCAAACTTTATCGTTACTACATCGTTATATTATAATGCCATCATCTTCTGTTCAGGCAATTAGCTTACTTCACTGTAAATAGAAAAGCCTGACAATATCACTGATAAACAAGTATTGTGGTATTCCGCCATGTTTCGCACTGACACGCCCCCAACTCATAAAGATCGGGGCTTACAGAAAATCCCGAGCTTCCCACTTGTATTTATGACATTGTGGTGGTGTGTGTTCAACTGGTAAATACGATCTTTAGACTTACACGGCTCTGTGGAATACCTGATTCTGATTCGTTCTTTATAACAATTATAACAGCTCCATCCAGCGGTGTGATATGGAAGGGATAATGTAGACCGAGGCGGTTGTTATAGCAAATAACACCGCCGACAAGCGGAGGGGTCTTGAATCAGCCTGAAGGGGTTGTTATTCGCTATAACAACCGCCCTGCTATACATGATCCCGCTTATTACATGGCTACCTACAAAATAAATAATTTGACACAAAATATTGATTTAAAAAGGAGTTTATTGATTTAAAAACGATATTGCTTATGCGAAAGAAAATAGTCAGTTTCGTGTCTATAGCATTGCTCTGTTTTTCATGGCAACGGTGTGTTATACTTCGCAGCGCTCTATCAAGAAATAACACACCGCATTCTACACTGGAATTCAACCAAGCCATGTAATAATCCCAGATAACAACCGCTGAACACAGAAACACAGGCTCATCCGGGTCACTGAAGTCAGCAGCGCTATACGCTTTGTGGAAGTTTTGCATTTGGTGAGCAAATAAAATATTAAAACTCAGTCGAATCAAATATTTTGTGTACAGTTATTTAATTATGCCATCCAGTATCGTGCACTCGCTCGTTTCACACAAACGCTGCCGCCATTTTGTGACTATTGTTTTGTACACTGTTGGATTAGATACGATTTTAAAATAGTTTTCTGAAATCAATATCTCTTATCTACGGAAGCGTATTGCATTCACTTGAGGAAAAATAATCTACTCTGTTTTTATGAATTAACGAGTTAATTATCTCAGAATTACGAGATAATTTTTCATGAAAAAAAGTTTTTGCTCTGTTTTTCTGAATTAATGACTTAATTATCTCAAAATTACGAGATAATTTTTCATGAATAAAAAGTTTTTGCTCTGTTTTTATGAATTAATGACTTAATTATCTCAAAATTATGAGATAATTTTTCATAAATAGAAAGTTTTTGCTCTGTTTTTCTGAATTAACGAGTTAATTATCTCAGAATTACGAGATAATTTTTCATGAATAAAAAGTTTTTGCTCTGTTTTTCTGAATTAATGACTTAATTATCTCAAAATTATGAGATAATTTTTCATAAAAATATTTGCTGTTTTTCTGAATTAATGACTTAATTATGTCATAATTATGAGATAGTTAAGTCATTAATTCAGAAAAACAGAGCAAAAACTTTTTATTCATGAAAAATTATCTCGTAATTCTGAGATAATTAACTCGTTAATTCAGAAAAACAGAGTAGCCTAGATTATTTTTCCTCAAGTGAATGCAATACGCTTCCGTACTTATCTCCATAATTATTAATGTGTTGAAATTAATAAGTGGTGTAACTGTATACCGTATCTCTTAAATGTCCATCTAGTTTGATCTCACCGCTGAAACCGCTCTCTCCGCGCAGCTTTGCGTTTAAACACCTGATAGAATATTTCAACTCAGATCAATATTTCGTGTTTAATGATTTACTGATGTGGCAAGTAGCCGTGTAATAAGCGGGATAATGTAATAATAATAATCATAATAATTGTATAATTAATAATAAATTATGCCGCGTTCCAGACAACCTGTAGCCTAACCCGTGTTTTTCCAACTCGTAACTGGGAGCATCGATCTAGTACGAGTTCACGGGTGGGAAGTCACGGGTTTGGTATAAGGTTGGAAAAACACGGGTTACAAGTTGCCTGGAACGCAGATTTAACCTAAGGCAAACAAATTTCTAACACACATTGTGAAATATCCCGTTCTTAATCCGGATGTTTCTTTAATTTAAACATGTCGTCATACATTCACCTGACAAGCAAAACTATAACACTTGTTTTAGTGAATGTATCTGATAAATAACTTTCCTGTTCTGACAAATCTTAAAGGGATAATTCATAATTCTGTCATCGGAACATATTTGGAAACACTTCACAGGGTTCATTATTTAACTACATTAGTTAGAATTAACTAATAATGAACTGCACTTATGATACAGAATTAATCTTTGTTAATGTTAATTTCAACATTTACTTATAATTTAAAAAATTAAAAAACATTAGTTAATGCACTGTGAACTAACACAAAAAGATTTTTTTTTTTTTATTAACTAACGTTAACAAAGATGAACAAATACAGTAACAAGCGTATTGCTCATTTAAGTTCATGTTAGTTAATACATTAACTAATGAACCTTATTGTCGAGCGCAGCTGATATTTTGATAAACATGTTTCAGTATTTTTGTCAACGGTCACCAAAACAATCTTTAAAATACTATCTTTTGTGTCATAAACGACATTAGGGTGAGTAAACTATCCATTTAAGTACACAATAACATGTGATACAATAAAACTTAATTACTCGTTTCAAGGCTAATCCTCTCATCCTACGAGCCAACATGATTATTGGAGTTACTTTGGTCACGTACTTTACGTGTGCTAAAGAGGTAAGTTGCTCAAGCACTTTCATCACACTGTATAAAACTGTTTCTCTGAGCAGACTGACGAACATTTATTTGACCATAGTTACCTTGCTCCATCATCCCCAGCACTGTGACGGCTGCCACCAACACGACCTGATCCAGCATCATCCCTGTGGACTCTCTCTGCGCGCGCGCGCGTGTGTGTGAGTGTGTGTGTGTGTGTGTGTGTGTGTGTCCAAACCACACGCCCTGGCTCTTCCTTGATCTCTATAATATATCACCATGACTAGATTGGGCGGGTATTACCCACATTCAGTGTTGGGAAAGTTCACTTTCTACATGAACTAGTTCAAAGTTCAGCTCACAAATTTTAAAATGAACTAGTTCATTCATAGTTCATACTCAAAATTTTGAACTAAGTTCACAGTTCCAAAAATGAACTAGTTCATAGTTCTTTTTTTCCATGTTGCTGCGAGATATATTTTTTCAAAATGATTTCCACAGCCCAGAACCACAGACAATTATTTTATCAGTTTCAACACTGAAGATATGCGTCAGATTTTTCCCATCCTCACCGACCTGGGGTGCGTTTCCCGAAAGCATCGTTGGCCAACTATGGTCGCAAGTTCATCGCAATGTCCATTGAACTCTATTGGTAACGAGGGAACTTGCGACCATAGTTGGCCAACGATGCTTTCGGGAAACGCACCCCTGGTCATAAAACTCGTTTAAATGATCATACGACGCCTCCTTGCTGCTTTTTGTTTTGATTTGTAACGTAAGTGATGAGTCGTTCATGAACGATCCGTTCATTGCGTCTGTCACGTGACAAATGAACGAAAGACTCGGAAGGTAAAGTAATATGTATGTTCCCTGTAAACGATTTTTGACTGCATTATAATGATTTCTTAATTCAGAATATGATCAATATTGCGTAGGTGGATGTGTTCTGGGAATTTGCCAGTTAATAGTATAACATTTAAAGCCCCTTAAATGAACGAAATGACTCGAAAAAAGATTTGTTCATTTTGATGAACGAGATCGAACAGAGAGTCAGTGGACACTGGTGGCTGGTGTTGCCAGATTGGGTGTTTTCCCGCTACATATTAAGGCCGGTTACGGTGTGTTTTAGCCGGGGTTTCGCCTGGAAGGCTCTATAGAAATCTGGCACTCTATTGAACGAAGTTAAACTGAGAGAGCGTGCCGTTCACAGACACCAGAATGAACGAGTTCACACTATGAACGAGTTCATGAACTATCGTTCAATGAACGCGTTCAGGCACAACACTGCCCACATTACATCACTAATACATTTACATTTAGTCATTTAGCAGACGCTTTTGTCCAAAGCGACTTACAAATTAGGACTAAATTAAGTAAGAAACAACGCAAGAAGTGCTCAAAATCCGAAGTTCAGGCATTGTTCAGAGTAGCTGATAAGCCCGATAAGCGAGGATTTAAAGAGGAAGGAATTAATTTTTTTTATGAGTTGGCTATAACTATAATAGTATTCTGACACCAAAACAACAACATTGTGTATGTGAAACAAGCATAGTTAAAACAGGACTTCAAAGCATTTTAAAATTTAGCAAAACGTCTCATTTATCTTTGGAAATATTTTTTACACAATGAGTCACAAAAAATTGTGATACCCACAGTTAAGAATACAAGAAGCCTGTGCTTTCCTTCCCAGACAGCATTAGAGTTTCAGTCCAGATCCGGCCCACATCCGGTACACATTGGATCTGGACCGACACTATGTTGCTGTCTGGGTTCAGTGCAAATCAGTCCTCCCTATCCCATGAATGGCTTTTATGCAGGACGCACATTTACATGAGTATGCTTTCCTAAACCTCTAGTCAAAACTAGGTTTACACACACAAAAAAGAGTTTGCACTTTTTTTTTACTTGATCAGACAATCTTGATTGGTACTAAACTTGGTAAAGTTTTTGGCTCTTGCTGTGTGAACAGAAGATGCGTCTCCCAAACACTCTCACTGAAAGCTCATTTACTGAGATTTGAGACTCACATCTGGAGCACCACTTGATTAGATTTATGGCTTTGATTTTCTTGCAGTTTTAGAGTAAAACGTGATTTTGAAAATCTATATTTCATGTAAAAAATTTAAATAGTATTTTTGTGCATTTTTAATAACAATAAACGTAAAATTCTGTTTTTTTGTTGTTGTTTTTTTTACACTTTTCACTTCATCAATAATCTGCCGAGTGTCATTTGAAAAGAGATCAAACTGAAGTCTGTGTGCTGAAGCATTCAAGATTTAACACAGGAAATTTAATTTTCAGGTCTATGCTTAAAAAGTGAATAAATGGATTATAAATACAGTGAAAATATAATTTACTACCATAAGATCCCCTAACAATACAAAATATTAAATAAAATAAAAACATTATCAAACTAAAATATAGCTCATTAATTTCATTGAAATATAAAAAAATTTGGTCATTTTTGACCGACATGCAAACATCACCAGAGGGTTAAAATGCACAAATGATTCAAGACACGCATTAAAACACTAAATAAACACACCAAACAAGCTCATTTCTAGAGAACTATATTTACATAATACTCTTGTTTTACAGAGAACCATAATAAAAAGTATAAAATACTTACAAAAATTTGCAACAATGTACATATAAAAATAAGATCTATCTTCTCCTGAACAATAGAAACTGCATACATACAAAAAATATATATATATAAATATACAAGAAATCCTGTCACAGAATCCGGGATGAAGTGAGAGTTCAGGCAACGCAGTCGGGAGAAAACAAACAGGAACATCACCCCTCTTCCCAACACAGAAGTCTACAACTACAGGTCTTTCAAACTCATCTTCAGAAAAAAATAATAATATTAAAAGTGTAGTGTAACATAAGAAAGTGTAATGATGAGATAGATCTCCACTTTCACTGGAGAACTGTAGAGTTTATCAGTTCAAATGTTCTTCACTATTAGTCTCATCTATACTCCTTCAAGCCATCACGACTTGAGCAAACATCTACTTTCTAAATTTAGTCGATCCATGTGGAGCATAAACCGTGTACTCAACGCAACTACAGAAGAGTTCTGACATTGTTGATTCCCTAATGTCTTCCCGAACTCCTCGTATGCCTCCTGTTCTCCAGTGGAACTATGATCGCACACACAGTGTCCTGATCCTGCTCTGAAGGGCCACGTCTTTATGAATGGATGCCAATGGAGGCTTCAGCACTCAAAGGATCCGATCTCAAAAGTTTGAATTCTCAGGCCCTCAAAAACCGTTGTGGTGTAAATAACCAGCCGAAAATGCACAAATAGGTTTCCATTTTAATTAAAAACAGTGTGCAAACGGCCTCTAATTGATACGCTACTCCTCACAAAAGCAGTTACAACTAATGAATCAACATTAAACGCTCATTTTGGATTGACCCGTTTTTACAGGTGGCCCTCCAGGAGCAGGACTGGACCGTCCGTTCACAGTCTCACGACTTTCGGACCGACACTGAGTGCGAGTACATGACATTATCGTGTGAACTATTGCTTTAGACTCTTTCACTGTAAATCACATATTGTGCATCTTCAAGAGTGCAAATGTAAGGCCTGTGGGAGCATGGGAAGACACGCCTACAGTCAACACAACCGTACCGACGGCTGAACGCAAGCGGACACTCACGGTGGGATAGTTCAGTGGTTTTACTGAGCCACAGGTTCAGTAGTAGAGCGCTCGTGGCGGCGGCGGCTCCTTCTGTCATTCATTTACAAACTCAATCCAGAACACAAACACAGCAGATATGATCCGTTTCACGTCTTCCCCTCACTGGTGACTGGCCAACAGCTCGTCGATATCGTCCATCCACTCTTGGGTCGACTGGTTCTTCAGCAGCGAGTCCACCAGATCGGTCTCCGCAGGGAACCCAGATAAGCCGGCTCCTGATTGGCTGTTGTAGCTGAACTGGAGCTGCTGATTGGCTGATCTGTTGAGCTGGTAGGCCTGATTGCACTGCAGTGCTGTGGTGCGGTTGGGTCCGGCCTGCGTCTGGCTGAAGGGCCCCAGGTCCGGCAGAACCTGCTGGGGTTGAGTCGGCACCTGCCCCTGCTGGGGCGTCTGCTGCTGGGGCAGATTTGTCCGCTGTTGGTTCATACTGGGCATCATTTGTGCAGGGTTCATGCGACCCGCCCCACCGCTTCCCATGCCACCCTGAGGGAACGGGGCGTTGTTGGGAAGCTTGGATAGCCTGGCCTGCATGTGGAAGCCGGGCTGGAGAACTGGGTGCTGCTGGGAAGCCTGTGTTTGCCAGGACTGGGCTTGAGTGGGCAAGGCACCCTGGAGCCCGGTGGGCATAGCATTAGCCATGGCGTTGGGAATGCTATTGGGAAGACGTGCTAGTTGCTGCTGCTGCTGCTTCATCATGGCAGCATTGGGCTGGCTCTTAAGGTGCGCTTGCTGTTGCTGCGCCGCTAGCACGCTCTGCCGGTACGCGTTGGACATGTTGGACACCTGCGCCCTCTGCTGGCTGGGGTGGTTGGGGTGCATGGGCATGTTCCCGTAGAGCACTTGCTGCACGTCGAGGCCGCCCGCGCAGGACTGAAGACTCATGTCTGCTTGACTGGCGGCCGGAGACGGGCCGGTGCTCGGGACTGCGTTCCCCATTCCCATCATGCTTTGCGTCTGAGAGAACATCCGCTGCGTCCCGGGGGCGGCGCCACTCAGAGAGTTGACATTTCCTATCGGTTGAGATGCACCTGGAAACAGAGTAGAGCACAATCATGATCAGAAGAGAAGGCCAGATTTAATATGTTTCATTTTCAAAGAGATTACAGCTGCAACTGAAGTAGCCATGCATGTTTTCTTATTGTGAAACAAGTGTAACAGAAACTCTGTCGGGCAGGACTGGATGTTGAGATTAGAGGTACGGGTTAAATGGATTGTTGCTTTAAAAGTAAGCTTTAAGTAATAAATTGTAAGCACAGTTCAAAAATAGGGTCAAAACTGTAAATGGCGTTCACAATAAGATCTATGACATGGATTTAGAAAATAAACAGAGTGGTAGAGCTGGGCGGTTTTTTAAAGATTCTGGCGGTTTCACGGTATATCACTTTTCTTTTTTTTTCATTGGACCTTTATTATGGCTTATTATACTGTCAGGAGTAAGAAAAGCAAGAAACAAGAAAGCAAGATTAATCTGTTCAATTTTCAAAGAGATTAAAGTAGCAACTGAAGTAGCCATGGATGTTTTCTTCCGTATTGTGATGCAAGTGTAACAGAAACAAGGGCAGGACTTGGGTCAGTGCAGTGGTTGTTGAGATTAGAGGTTGAACGATTGATCGGTTTGACTGATAACCGGTTGCTGGAACAATCCATACCAATCATTTTTTGGGTTGTGTGCGATGCTGGAGCGGCTGAGAAGGGCTTGCTGTCATTATGCAGTTCGAGAGCGAAATAAAACTCACTAACTCCTTGTGGAGTTTGTTTTGACACTTCAGATGTGGATTTAAATCACGTACGGTAGTGTACTGTACCATTTCATGGTTTGTTTTAAATCCACATCTGAAGTGTCAAAACAAACTCCACTAGGCATTAGTGAGAGTTTTTAAATCACGTACGGTAGTGTACTGTACCGTTTCACTGTGTCAAAACACACTATGAAACAGTACAGTACACTACCGTACGCGTTTTCATATTATAAGCAGTTCATTTGTTGACTAGATGCTGCCTTAGTGGAGAACAGCAGTGTGTCTGAGAGGACGCTAACATTAGTAGCGCAAGCGGGTAAAACAATGTGACAAAAAACACACACAAGTCCGACCTTAGTGTTTACTGTAACGATTGTTACATCTATCTGCATTCGTTTATATCCGGCTGGTCGCTTTTATGCAGTGGTTAAGCAGCGAAGTGGCATATTTAAAGCTAGTGACGTGAGAAGGCAAACTGTGTCGTCATGCAGCCGACAGAAACATACAAACCACATCAAGCATTAGATTTCAGTTCTTTATCATCACTGTAACATATTTTGATTAGATCATCAGGTGTTTGAAAATGGAAGCAAATAAAGAGTAGCCGCGTCAGTTTCGCAAAAACTCCCATATATCGCCAAAAAGTTTTTACGCTCTCATGAGGCGATTCTTCAGGCAGTTTTTCAGGCAGTTCGAAAAATAAATCTATTTCGCAAGGCTGCAATGGAAATGGTTTATTCACATTTACAGGTCACCTGACGTAGATGGCGCGCATGTTTGGACGGAATACGAGATAGAGCTATTCATTAAACTCATAAAAGACAAAAGTATCTCGGGAATACTGGATTCTAAACAACAGAGAAATGCCACAGTTTATCAAGAGCTCGAAGCAGAAATGAGGGAGAAACACAGAAACACCTCATATGAGCCGCTCTCAGTAGAAGAGGACTTCCTTGCCATTAAAGCTTGGACGCACGCCTATGTCTCCTTCCATTAACAATAGGCCTTTATCTCATTTCCTGGTTTCGGAACGTTCGAAATCGCTGAGCAGTGTACTTGCACTTCCGGTGGTTAGTTTACTTAGTCACACCTTTAGATGAAAATAAGGTCAGTAAACTTAAATAAAATTGCGATATACACTCACCTAAAGGATTATTAGGAACACCATACTAATACTGTGTTTGATCCCCTTTCGCCTTCAGAACTGCCTTAATTCTACGTGGCAGTGATTCAACAAGGTGCTGAAAGCATTCTTTAGAAATGTTGGCCCATATTGATAGGATAGCATCTTGCAGTTGATGGAGATTTGTGGGATGCACATCCAGGGCACGAAGCTCCCGTTCCACTATTCCTCTATTGGGTTGAGATCTGGTGACTGTGGGGGCCATTTTAGTACAGTGAACTCATTGTCATGTTCAAGAAACCAATTTGAAATGATTCGAGCTTTGTGACATGGTGCATTATCCTGCTGGAAGTAGCCATCAGAGGATGGGTACATGGTGGTCATAAAGGGATGGACATGGTCAGAAACAATGCTCAGGTAGGCCGTGGCATTTAAACGATGCCCAATTGGCACTGAGGGGCCTAAAGTGTGCCAAGAAAACATCCCCCACACCATTACACCACCACCACCAGCCTGCACAGTGGTAACAAGGCATGATGGATCCATGTTCTCATTCTGTTTACGCCAAATTCTGACTCTACCATCTGAATGTCTCAACAGAAATCGAGACTCATCAGACCAGGCAACATTTTTCCAGTCTTCAACTGTCCAATTTTGGTGAGCTCGTGCAAATTGTAGCCTCTTTTTCCTATTTGTAGTGGAGAAGAGTGGTACCCGGTGGGGTCTTCTGCTGTTGTAGCCCATCCGCCTCAAGGTTGTGCGTGTTGTGGCTTCACAAATGCTTTGCTGCATACCTCGGTTGTAATGAGTGGTTATTTCAGTCAAAGTTGCTCTTCTATCAGCTTGAATCAGTCGGCCCATTCTCCTCTGACCTCTAGCATCAACAAGGCATTTTCGCCCACAGGACTGCCGCATACTGGATGTTTTTCTCTTTTCACACCATTCTTTGTAAACCCTAGAAATGGTTGTGCGTGAAAATCCCAGTAACTGAGCAGATTGTGAAATACTCAGACCGGCCCGTCTGGCACCAACAACCATGCCACGCTCAAAATTGCTTAAATCACCTTTCTTTCCCATTCTGACATTCAGTTTGGAGTTCAGGAGATTGTCTTGACCAGGACCACACCCCTAAATGCATTGAAGCAACTGCCATGTGATTGGTTGATTAGATAATTGCATTAATGAGAAATTGAACAGGTGTTCCTAATAATCCTTTAGGTGAGTGTAGACCAGTGTCTGTCAATATTAAACCGCATAAAGACCATTTAAATAGGAATCGTGCATGTTCTGTGTGTCTCTGTGAATGAATGGCACAGACGCGCCGTTTCATTTACCACACACACACTGAGGCACGCATGACGCTCGTGATGTTTTCAGCCTATATTAATAGGACATTAATATATGAGGACATTAATGCACTTCATCAACACAGCCGATCTGAGAGTCACTTCAGCAGCATTTTAGCTTCATTTGAGAAAAACTATCATCATATCATAAAACACAGCAACCCGTCAAAATAAAGGTTTGGTTTAACCTTTGAAGAAAGTTTTGCTTAAATCATTACATTTTAAATAATTGGTTATAACAATTTAATTAAACCATTAAAATGGAATCAAGAAAACTAAAAAAAAGAAACTTTTGGGAGATCGAGAGCGAAGTAGTCCCGTGATCATTAACGGGCAGCCATGGTGAACGCAGTACACTGCTTCCGGCGTTCTATTGGGTTGCGATAAAGGCCTATAACGGCTAGTGCGGTGGCTGAGATATACGTAAACCTGCTAACATCCGTCGCCATGATTTCTGGAATGACTTATCCGGAGAAAGAAAAAAAAAGACGACGTTTTAGTCGCATAGCATCGTTTAATAGAAATGCTGTCATTTCGCAATAGTTTTTTATCTACATTTATAAAATATCACAAAAGTTGCGCAAATCTGTAATGGAAATGCGGCTAGTGAGAGTATACATATAACATACATTTGGGTCTAATTTCAGTGCCATGGCCTTTGTGTAGATGGACATCTTTAAAGACTGTTTGGATTTATAGGGAATAATAACACTTTACAATTGGAGTCCATCTGTAACATTAACTACAGTTAATAAAAGTATTGTTCATTTGTTGATTTCATTATTTACTAATACATTTTTACATTTTAAAGTTGTAACATTAGTTAACGCACGATGAGCTAACATGAATGTTTGATGTATAATTAATATATCATTTTTTTTAAATAAAATATATTAAAAAAAAAAGAGCATTTTCATGGTTCAGCACCATTTTTCAAGTTTCGTAATGAAGTTCAGCACTATTTTATGTGTTATGTTTGTTTTCATTTAGTATCCGTTTTAAAAGCTATCAGTTGATTACAGGTTCCGATAACGAGGTTGGTCTACACTGGCTGATAACCGGTTAAAGTCCACTATCGGTCGAGCTCTAGTTGAGATGTGGACTGAAGGTGAGCTGAAGTTTAAGAGGAATAAACGACTGGAGAAAACTCCATTCGTCACAAGAGAGAAGCCTGACGCGCCACTGGAGCATCCAGTTATGACTCTGATTAAATATTAATTATGAGGTCAAAACTATAACTGGCGTTCACAATAAGATCCATGACATGTATTTGGAAAGTAGACAGAGTGGATTTTCATTTCATTCTGATCAATATTTCTTACTCAATTTCGTAAGCTTCAACACTAAACCCAGAGCACATCATTTCTGACGAGGCAAGTCCCTTACTGTGGGCTTGTCTGCTTTCCAAACCGATTCCCCTCATTTATATGTTTTACAAGCTTCTCTTTGCAGGAAAAAGATACAGCCTGTCTCCAAACACAGACTCGCAGATGAAGAACCCTGTGTGTAACGGCCACCTCACCACACACTAACCATACTGTGCTTCTGCCATTCAAATGAGTCTATCAATACACACACTTGCAAATCAGGTGGGCTTGTTTGTTGACTAGAAACAAAAGGCTGCTTGTGTAGACCTCAGAGACGGGAAGCTCGCGTCACCCTGAACTTCTCTGGCGAGTGGAAAAACAGAGGAGTGTTTCCTCCTAGCCTCAGACTGGGTCCATCACTCAGAGCTGCTCAGGAACAGATGCGTCCACATCCCATGTCTAGCAGCGCTGGGCGGTATACCGGTTCAGACCGAATAACGGTGTTTATTTGTTTGTTAAGATATTATTTTTAATAATCTGCTAAAGATATAATTTTTAATAATCTGCAATACTGGTGTGTGTGGCTTAAACACCACTGGGAATGCGCCACTGTTTGAGAAGGTATTTTCACTGTTGCACTGGTGATGTGCGTGTGTGTGTGTGTGTGTGTGTGTGTGTGTTACTGAGCCTGACGGTCAAGATGGAGAGGTTAAACTATAACTGAGAGCTGTTAAATTATATTACAGTGTTTCCCATACACTGGTTCACAATATCAACACTGCCTTTTGGAAAATCTATTTGACATCGTTGCATAAACATGAGCACTGCACGTTTCACAGTCTAAACGCAGCGCGGGAGTTTTTATATGAATGTATCTGAAGGGAACTGACGGTCTTTAGAAAAGTTTCGAAGTTATTGTCATTTAATCTTTCTTCATCTCTCCTGATAAAGCAGTGTTTATGAGCCTCTTTGTAAACCGCATCATTGTGTGTGGCCTTGCAAACCTGTATTAATACCAGTGTGATTTCTTCTACAATATTCACTCATGACAGGAAAATAGGGCGTTCTAAGCCAATCTACTGCAGTACTTCCTCTCTCACTCAGTAGAAAATGTGTTTAACACCCAGTCATGCTTGAAGAAATTAAATGTATATAAACATGTCATATACCGTGAAGCCGATATAATTTTGATATAAATGTTTGGTCATCACTAATTTCTAGTGTGTCCAACTGAATGGCACTTGATCTGTCATGTAACAGGCGGTGTAATGGGGCTAGAGGATGATCAGGAGGTGTGTGTACCGGAGAGTGTGTGTTCGGGGAAGGCCGAGGGGTGTTGCTGGGCCAGGCAGGGCACAGTGCTGAACTGCTGCTGGAACGGGTTCTGCTGGTTCTGCTGGTCCTGGTACTGGGGCGGTGGACGGGTCAGATGCCTCTGGAGCTGCTGCTGCTTCTCCTGACACACACACACACACACACTTCTGTTAGCACTCCAACAGTGTTAGATTATCAGTACTCTTGTGAGGCTGCAGCCCTCTAGAGGATGATCTGTGAATGACACACTGTGGACGTAACTGTAGAATTATTATTGTAATTAATGATAAATATTGATAAACCAGTCAAGAGTTTTGGATCGGTACGCTTTTTAATGTTTTTAAATTCATTAAAGTCTCTTCTGCTTACGAAAAAAAAGAAGAAAAAAAAGCTATTTTGTTAAATATTATTGTAATGTAAATCATCTGTTCTCTATGTGAATATCTAGTAAAGTGTAATTTATTCCTGTGATCAAAGCTGAATGTTCAGCATCATTACTGCAGTCTTCAGTGTCACATGATCCTTCAGAAATCACTCTAATATGAGGATCTGATGCTCAAGAAACATTTATGATTATTATCAGTGTTGAAAACAGTAAAAAAAAAAGAAAGAAAGAAAAACCCAAAAAATCAGGCTTGTTTGATGAATAGAAAGTTCAAAAGAACAGCATTTAATTAAAATAGAATCTTGTGTAACATTATAAATGTCTTTACTGTCACTTTTGATCAATTTAATTAATCCTTGATGAATAAAAGTAGAGATATCTTTCCCTCAAAATATAAAATAAAAACTCACTGACCCCAAACTCTTGAACGGTCGTGTTTAATGTTACAAAAGCTTTATATTTCAGATAAATGCTGTTCTTTTGAACTTTCTATTCATCCAAGAATCATGAAATAAAAATGTAAATAACTGTTTTCAACACTGATAATAATCATAAATGTTTCTTGATCATCAAATCATCATATTAGAGTGATTTCTGAAGGATCATGTGACACTGAAGACTGGAGTAATGATGCTGAACATTCAGCTTTGATCACAGGAATAAATTACACTTTACTAGATATTCACATAGAAAACAGATGATTTACATTAGAATAATATATAACAATATAACTTGTTTTTTAATCAAATAAATGCAGCCTTGGTGAGCAGAAGAGACTTCTTTTAAAACCATTAAAAATCATGCCGACCCCAAACGTTAGTCAGGCAGCATGTTTACAAGCAGCGGGGTGTGTTAGCGCAGGTGTTGTGCGAGCGAGCGGTGGTGTGTGTTAGCTCAGGTGTTGTGTTAGCGCAGGTGTTGTGTTAGCGAGCGGTGGTGTGTGTTAGCTCAGGTGTTGTGCGAGCGAGCGGTGGTGTGTGCTAGCGCAGGTGTTGTGTTAGCGCAGGTGTTGTGCGAGCGAGCGGTGGTGTGTGTTAGCTCAGGTGTTGTGTTAGCGCAGGTGTTGTGTTAGCTCAGGTGTTGTGTTAGCTCAGGTGTTGTGTTAGCTCAGGTGTTGTGCTAGCGCAGGTGTTGTGTTAGCGCAGGTGTTGTGCTAGCGCAGGTGTTGTGTTAGCGCAGGTGTTGTGTTAGCGCAGGTGTTGTGCGAGCGAGCGGTGGTGTGTGTTAGCTCAGGTGTTGTGTTGGCGCAGGTGTTGTGTTAGCTCAGGTGTTGTGTTAGCTCAGGTGTTGTGCTAGCCCAGGTGTTGTGTTAGCTCAGGTGTTGTGCTAGCGCAGGTGTTGTGTTAGCACAGGTGTTGTGCTAGCGCAGGTGTTGTGTTAACGCAGGTGTTGTGCTAGCGCAGGTGTTGTGCTAGCTCAGGTGTTGTGTTAGCTCAGGTGTTGTGTTAGCTCAGGTGTTGTGCTAGCTCAGGTGTTGTGCTAGCGCAGGTGTTGTGTTAGCGCAGGTGTTGTGTTAGCTCAGGTGTTGTGTTAGCGCAGGTGTTGTGCTAGCACAGGTGTTGTGTTAGCACAGGTGTTGTGCTAGCTCAGGTGTTGTGTTAGCTCAGGTGTTGTGTTAGCTCAGGTGTTGTGCTAGCTCAGGTGTTGTGCTAGCGCAGGTGTTGTGCTAGCGCAGGTGTTGTGTTAGCTCAGGTGTTGTGCTAGCGCAGGTGTTGTGCTAGCGCAGGTGTTGTGTTAGCTCAGGTGTTGTGCTAGCGCAGGTGTTGTGTTAGCTCAGGTGTTGTGCTAGCGCAGGTGTTGTGCTAGCGCAGGTGTTGTGTTAGCTCAGGTGTTGTGTTAGCTCAGGTGTTGTGCTAGCGCAGGTGTTGTGTTAGCTCAGGTGTTGTGCTAGCGCAGGTGTTGTGCTAGCGCAGGTGTTGTGTTAACGCAGGTGTTGTGTTAGCTCAGGTGTTGTGCTAGCTCAGGTGTTGTGCTAGCGAGCGAGCGGCACCTGTGCCTCGGCCATGATCTGCCTCTGCAGGAGCTGCTTCTGCTGCTGGCTCATCATCTGCATCTGCTTCATGTAGGCCGCGTTACTATGGCTCCCCGGCACACTGGTGATGCTGGTGCTGCTGGGCTGAGGGGTCATGCTGTTCCCCGGGCCCGGCACATGAGCGCTCGAGGGGTACGACCCCGAGTCCTGCAGACACACAGAGAGGTCACGTCAGCTATAGGGTTCGAGAGCCGGTGCTGTATGGTGAATAAGTCACGGCTGAAGGGTGTTGTTAGGCTTAGACTTATTCATCATACAGCACTAGCCTCGAGTACCTTATTGCTTTAATAAAAAGGTTACACACAGTACAAATCTTAAAGCCATAAAATATGCATCTATGCAACTTTCATGAAGTAAAATCACTAAAAGCATTCCTTCCGCTGGAAAAAAGTCCCTGATCATGAACAGCAACAGAAGTTACACACATTATTTCTCCATTAGATGGAGACAAACACTGTCTTTATGAGTGAGTCAGTCAGTAGAGAAGACTTTTACACTGAAAGCACTCAAACTTGTGAACATGGAGAAGTGAAGCAACTGACAGAGGACTATGGCACGGGAAAACCCCTGAACTGTTAAGAAAGTATAAGATATCGCAGCGGACATTCAAACTTATTTTTTTTATTATGAATATAGGACTATAGATGCTACATCTACTGTAAATGCAGGTATACTCGATCTCTCACCATACTCTACTCTATAAGCTTCAATGAACAATATCAATGAGATCAAACATGTGTTTGCGTTGCTAAGAGTGGTTGCTAGGGGTGTTGTGTAGTGATACGCCGAACCGTTGGGTGAAGCGGCCATAGCCGTGTTTTATCGTGAATAACACACAGATATTGACCAATCAGAATCAAGGATTGGAACTAACCGTTTTATAATCAGCAATACAAACTACAGAAGCTTCAATCGCTGGAGAATCTGAGAATATATTTATTTCTGTATCCAGTTGTACACCACTTTAACTGTGAAGCGCTGGAGCCCCTGACTGAACACTTTTAAGAGCACAGGATGAACACACCTTACATCAACCAATCAATCAATTACTGACAAATGCCTTGGTTATAAATAGACGTACAGAAATTGCAATGTGCAGTTTTATTTTAAGTTCACGGGCTCCAGATTAACATCTGAGGGCGCAGCGCCGGACACACTGAGTTCTGCAGAGAGGATTGGGTAGCAATAAAGCACTGAGCTTACTAACTTTATCATCATTTATAATGTCTTAATATTAGTTCAAAAGCAAAACAAGTGAAAAATAGATATTAGGGAGTGAAAATAGCTAATAAGCGGTCCTCTGCAGCCACCTACTGGTTATAATCATTTAATCTTTTATTTTTAAATAAGTGAGTTTTCCTACATCTTGAAACTTTTAGTTTTATAAATGGGGACAAATCTTTGAAGAATGAACATAAAATGTTTTGGTCATCACATTAAGAATAACATTTAAATATGACATTATAGTTTTGAAGTGCTGGAAAAGATGTGTAGTACTCGTAAGCGTTTGACTATTTCTGCCACAATACCGCAGTTAGTATTACCACATTAAATCCATGGTGAGTGTTGCTGATCTGTGGTTCATTCATGGCACAATGTTTCTCCTGGTTTCCACGTCAGCGATGTTTGCTCTGATATCCATGGTTTATAACAGAAAACTCTGCTGGGAGATCCAGTGAGAAACATTCAGAGCTCAGGGCATTTGGGCACCCACCGACAGAAACGTGTATCGGCGCCGATGGACGGGTCCCATTTCTAGTCCATTTCGGGTCCATGTACCTTTCCCTCTCTCACATTTCACTTCCTGTCTGTTCTCTATACTATTACTAACCCATCTCAAAGGCAAAAATCTCTCAAATATTTTCTCTCTCAAATATTACAAGCACACACAATTTTTTTTATTACACGCATACAAACCACACTCTGACATCCATAGAACGGACACACACACACACACACACACATTATAACTGCATCATTTATCCAATTGGCTCTATAATATGCAGAAGCAGAAAACAGGAATAAAGCACATATAATATAACATAACATAATAAAGCTAGTATTTTCTTTATAGCCAAAACCTGAGAAAATGGCTCCATCTGGTAAAAAAATGTTTTTGGTAAAAATTCATTTTAAAGCCTTGCCAACAGAATGAAAGCCACTAGACTGCATCATTTTATAGTTTATATCATTAACAGCCCTGGGATTAAAAATTATAAGTTTTAATGGGGACATTTTTGTCCTGAAGGTCCTGAGAGGAACTATTGTGTGTTACTAGTGCAAAATATATTTATTAAAGGAAATGGGGGTGAAATAGTAAAATTCCTATAAAAATAAACACCTGTGCCAAAATGTATGCATCTGGCATTAACACAGGCAAAATTATCAAAAAGACAAAACTGAAAAAAGACAAAAAAGTCCATAAGGTCGCACAAGGGTTAATGTGGGTCAGTGGGAGACCACTCTTATCAAACTAAAGACAGAAACCTTCTGATTTTACAGGAAAAGCTTATTTCCTTTTACACTGTAGAGAATAAAAGGATAATGGCCACTAGAGGGCACAATTTCTATGTGATGTAAAGAAAATTAAAAAAAACTTTTTTTTTTACACACACACACACACACACACACACACACACACACACACACACACACACACACACACACACACACACACACACACACACACACACACAATTTTAACATTTTTTGCATACAAGAAAATGCTCCCACTGGTAATACTTGATGGGCATGAACTACTAAACAAATGATAATTTGGGTGGGAAATATTAACAGTCAACTAGGCTGTAGGTGCAATGTCTCATTTCCTCCTACTGAGGAATAACTAGGACACATTCCTGGCAGGTTTTGTGAGATTCCTCCTCCTACAGTATAATTAATCCAATCCACACCAGCTCAATGTTTCAAACCTCACTGCTTTAAAAATTCACTTTTAAATTCAAGCACCTTCTCTCCGATCCAGAGCGCTTCCTCAGCGCGGGACTACAGACAGGGCAGAAGATGGTTTAAAAATAAATGAGAGATGCCAGCGCTAGCAGACGCCCTTTCACAACACACACACACACACACACACACACACACACACACACACACACTCACAGCAGAGGTATTTCGAGGTCAGTGTCGACATCAAACGGTGTTATCTGAAGAGCGAGACGCAGACAGTGGTTTCACAGAAGAGAGTCACTGAACCGTGCGAGTAAGAGTTGATGTGTGTAGAGATAATGTGTGTAGAGTTAGTGTGTGTAGAGTTGGTGTGTGTAGAGTTGATGTGTGTAGAGATAATGTGTGTAGAGTTAGTGTGTGTAGAGTTAGTGTGTGTAGAGTTGATGTGTGTAGAGATAATGTGTGTAGAGTTAGTGTGTGTGGAGTTGATGTGTGTAGAGAAAGTAAGAGTTGATGTGTGTAGAGTTGATGTGTGAAGAGAGAGTAAGAGTTGATGTGTGTAGAGAAAGTAAGAGTTGATGTGTGTAGAGATGATGTGTGTAGAGAAAGTAAGAGTTGTGTGTAGAGATGGTGTGTGTAGAGTTGATGTGTGTAGAGAGAGTAAGAGTTGATGTGTGTAGAGAGAGTAAGAGTTGATGTGTGTAGAGATGGTGTGTGTAGAGAAAGTAAGAGTTGATGTGTGTAGATTAAGTAAGAGTTGATGTGTGTAGAGATGATGTGTGTAGAGGTGATGTGTGTAGATTAAGTAAGAGTTGATGTGTGTAGAGATGATATGTGTAGAGTTGATGTGTGTAGAGAGAGTAAGAGGATGTGTGTAGAGTTGGTGTGTGTAGAGTTGATGTGTGAGGAGAGTAAGAGTTGATTTGTTTAGAGAAAGAGTGAGTCGATGTGTGTAGAGAGAGTAAGAGTTGATGTGTGTAGAGTTGTGTAGAGAGTAAGAGTTGATGTGTGTAGAGTTGATGTGTGTAGAGAGAGTAAGAGGTGATGTGTGTAGAGAGAGTAAGAGTTGATGTGTGTAGAGTTGTGTAGAGAGTAAGAGTTGATGTGTGTAGAGTTGATGTGTGTAGAGAGAGTAAGAGGTGATGTGTGTAGAGAGAGTAAGAGTTGATGTGTGTAGAGTTGATGTGTGTAGAGTTGATGTGTGTAGAGAGAGTAAGAGGTGATGTGTGTAGAGTTGGTGTGTAGAGTTGATGTGTGTAGATGTGTGTAGAGAGAGTAAGAGTCGATGTGTGTAGAGTTGATGTGTGTAGTGAGAGTTGATGTGTGTAGTGAGAGTAAGAGGTGATGTGTGTAGAGTTGGTGTGTAGAGTTGATGTGTGTAGAGTTGATGTGTGTAGATGTGTGTAGAGAGAGTAAGAGTTGATGTGTGTAGAGTTGATGTGTGTAGAGTTGATGCGTGTAGAGAGTAAGAGTTGATGTGTGTAGAGATGATATGTGTAGAGTTTGTGTGTAGAGAGAGTAAGAGTCGCTGTGTGTAGAGTTGATGTGTGTAGAGAGTAAGAGTTGATTTGTGTAGAGATATGTGTAGAGTTTATGTGTGTAGAGTTGATGTGTGTAGAGAGAGTAAGAGTCGATGTGTGTAAAGTTGATGTGTGTAGAGAGTAAGAGTTGATTTGTGTAGAGATGATGTGTAGAGTTTGTGTGTAGAGTAGATGTGTGTAGAGAGAGTAAGAGTTGATGTGTGTAGAGTTGATGCGTGTAGAGAGTAAGAGTTGATTTGTGTAGAGATATGTGTAGAGTTTGTGTGTAGAGTAGATGTGTGTAGAGAGAGTAAGAGTCGCTGTGTGTAGAGTTGATGTGTGTAGAGAGTAAGAGTTGATTTGTGTAGAGATATGTGTAGAGTTTATGTGTGTAGAGTTGATGTGTGTAGAGAGAGTAAGAGTCGATGTGTGTAGAGTTGATGTGTGTAGAGAGAGTAAGAGTCGCTGTGTGTAGAGTTGATGTGTGTAGAGAGTAAGAGTTGATTTGTGTAGAGATATGTGTAGAGTTTATGTGTGTAGAGTTGATGTGTGTAGAGAGAGTAAGAGTCGATGTGTGTAAAGTTGATGTATGTGTAGAGAGAGTAAGAGTCTATGTGTAGAGTTGATGTGTGTAGAGATGATGTGTGTAGAGATGATGTTGGTGTGTGTAGAGAGAGTAAAGGCAAACGGGGTTAATGGTCTATATTTAAACCGGAGAGCTGAAGGAGGGGCTGATGTGAAACGCATGAAAGACGGCTTTGTGTCGTCCTCTCTCTCTCTCTCTCTGTCTGTCTGTCCTTTTCTCTGTTGACTAGTCTCAGCCCCCACTTCAGAGTGTGCGTGTGTGTGTGTGTGTGTGTGTGTGTGTGTGTGTGTGTGTGTGTGTGTGTGTGTGTATAAGAGAATGGCTGTCTGCTCTCTGCTCCTTAGCAACCAGCTGCCTGACCCAGACACACTGATCAGGCCTGGGGCGCATGAGAACCAGACACACACACACACACACACACACACACACACACACACACACACACTAGAGCTGGACAATATACTCTATATATAATTATATTATATTATGCATTGTTTTGTAGGGGTGGAACAATATATTGTGTCACAATATATCACAATACAAAAATGCATCAATATCGTGTGTAGTTCACCTAAAATAAAAATTCTAGTTTTCAGAGTCTCGTGATATGTATGGAATCGTGGCATGAGGGTGTCGGGACACCCCTAATGTTTTGCTGAGGACAGTGAAAATTGTTAAGATTTAGTTTCTTTATGACTCATGAAAGTTAAAGTCACATCATTATGTGTTAATAATCTCGACTCAGAATAAGTTCCTCTTGCAGCATCTCTTCTCTTCTCTGATGACGAGGGCGGAGCTATAACCTGTCACTCACATGAGATCAGCCAATAGCAAACCACAACCATCCAATCAATTCCCCACAGACACAATCAAGCCCCGCCCACATTTGTTCTTGTTCCAGAAGCGTTTCACTCCGATATACGACACAGTAGAGGAGAAAAGACCAGCGCAACTTCCCTTTCATGACGAGTTTAAGACAGATAGTGTGTTCAGTTTCATCTGTGCTCCTGCGTTATCATTCAGGTTACATAACGTACATCCAGATTTGTATTTGCTTTAATTCATTTCAACGTCCACGTTCACTTTCTTTTTCCTCTCTGTACGGCAACTACATTTCTACTTTCATTTATATGGACGTGTCCTCCTAAATGTCTGATTGTAGTTATAATCAGCTAGGTCTGCGCTGAGGGACGTTATATTTATCCCTCAGACACTCAGACACTCCCTTCTGCCAGAGTTATCTTCAAGGTTAGCGGATGAGGAGTTCCCACCAGCTATTCGGTTCATGAAAGGGCTTTTAGTGAGTTTTTTCGAGGTCTTTGACTGCACTTGAAGTGGATGCTAAATTTATTCCCTCGTTGTAAAGCAATACTCCGCTTGGAAATGTCATTAATTAAGAGAAATAAAGCTGTTTTTCTCCCCGCACAAGATGGGCTGGGTGTGAGAGACGGGATTGTCAAGGACATCTCTCCTTTCTTTTCACTTTTACAAGTTCACACACAGCAAATGAAAACAGTTTCTTCCCAGAATAAATTTCGACTGATAACATCATTGATAATTTCTTCCGCTTGGTCTAATCTGAGCGCCTCGTTTCCACTGTGGCTATGCAGAAAGATCTTGTCATCACTGTTTGAGTACAACACTTGCTTTGATATTGTGTTATTGTATTGCAATGGCATTCAGACGCACAACTCTGAATATATTCACAATCATCTACAACCTTTAGCATGCATGTCTAACACTGGGACCGAACAGCAGCATTTGACCTACTCTGCCTGAACACGTGAGCTTCAGTGATTAGTAAGCACTCATTATTACGAATCATTATGGGGCATTTCTACCACCGTGACATGAGTCTCAGCAACAGCAGATGAAAGGCAGAAACAAGCTCCGGCATGATTGCATGTGACCGAGATCTGCCAAACAAAAGGGCCCTTTCTGTGGACGGCTGCAGATCAGACATGAAGCTCACGCCACACGTGCTGTACGCACACGCGCAAAGACGGACAGACTTCCCAGCGATCCGTGTTTTCAGTGTTATACTGTAGGGGGCGCTATTGCACACCTCCTGAAAGAGGACTGAGTCTCCTGATCAAACACAGGAGAAGAAGCAGAAACAAGCGATAAAAGCACTGCTGACGCTCAGGTGAAATATCGTGATTATCAAACACTACACAGCATTAAACTGGCTAATGTCACTGAATGAAATGTTGAACCCATGAAGAGGAAACGACTGAAGCTTTGAGGTGTTGATGGACTCGATCGACTCCAACAGTGTTCATAATCATCGTTATGAATCCCATCTGGATGAAGACTTTGACAAAAATGCGATTTTCTCAACTTTTTTGTTCAAAATGTTGCTTTTTTAATGAAACTTGCCCACATGCATGCAGCTAGAATAAAATGTTTAAAAGCAGAGGCTCTATTCTTTCTTTTTATATATTGCATGTTCAGATACTCATACAATAAAATATTCTGGGTGGCCATGAAAGTTTTGTGGAAATTATCAAAAATCCTCTACATAGATTGTGAAAAGTTGTTAAAGTCTGTGTAAACATTTTTAAAAAGATTGTTTTAAATGTTACCTGAAGTGACAGAAGGCTTCATTATAATCATCTTAAAAGATTTGTTCACTTCAGATTTAAAATTTCCTTGCCTTTTAAGATGTTCATGTCTGTCTTTCTTCTGTGGAAAAGAAATTAAGGTTTCTGAGGAAAACACTCCAGGATGTTCCTCCATATAGTGTCTTCAATGGGGTCCAACGGGTCGAAGGTCCAGATGTGAGTTTCAGTGCAGCTTCAGAGTCTCGACACGATCCAGCCGAGGAATAAGAGTCTTATTGAAGTCACTATATGGAGAAACATCCTGGAGTGTTTTCCTCAAAAACCTTAATTTCTTTTCCACAGAAGAAAGACAGACATGAACATCTTGGATGACGGGGGGGGGAAGAGTAAATTATCAGGAGATTTTAATTCTGAAGTGAACTGATCCTTTAATGTGCGTTTGGGTTTGGAACAACACGAGGGTAGAATTTGATGTTAGTGTGAACTAAACTAGGTTCAGGTGTTAAGCGGGTCTCACCGGAGCGTGCTGCAGGTGAGCTGGCCTGAAGCTCATGCCGGCCGGCCTCGGCTTCTGCATCTGCTGGTGCCGCATCAGGTTCAGGATGGCCTGGCTCTGCTTGTTCTGGCTCTGTGTGGTCGCAGGACCCCGGGGAGCCCCGGACGCCACCGCCTCGTAATGGGACAGGGGTTTAGTGTTGCTGTAGTCCAACATGGCCGCCTGGGCCGCGGGGTTGGGCGCGTGGCTTAGCATGGGCTGCATGTACCCGGCCGGAGCGCCCGCTTTAGGAGAGCCCTTGTTCGGCATGAGCATGGCCTTGGGGTTCGGGAAGTCTTGCGGGTACAGAGAAGGACTTGTCGGCTTCTCAAGCCCAAACGTCCCACTCATTTGACTTTGGCTGGGGGTATTTTGAGGCCATGATGTGGAGTGGTTTGGTTGCGGGTGGAATTTTGCCGTTTGCGACTGTGGTTTTTGTTGCGTTGGAGGCGGAGGATTGCGTTGTAATATGGCTCTCTGCTGCTCGCGTGCCGCTAACTGTTGGAGCTGCTGCGCGGGGGACAGGTCTTTAGGCGGCCCGGGGATCATGTGGTTTGGGATTTGTCTGGTGGTCTGTTGCACAGGCGATGTGGCCGGAGCCGACACAGGTGAGCTGGTGTGAAGTGGAGGTCCAGATGAGGTGGGTCTCACCTGAGGGGAACCGTTGCAGGACTCCTGGTCGAACGCGGGGGAGAACTCAGTCTTTACGTTGGCTAGATCCGGTGGGATTAAGCTCTGAGTTGCACCGGACGTGAGCTCCGGGTCTTTGCGGTCACCGAAACTGACGCTGAAGAGCTCTTGTATGTCCTCGTAGGGTACCGAGCGATTAAACTCCTCCATGATCTCACTCCAGTCCTGGTCGTCCAGGTTGAGGTCGGGGAAAAGGCTGTTGTTCCCGGTCGAACCCCCGGTGGGGAGAATGCAGGGTAATATATCGTCCACTGGCTCCTGCTTCATCTCTTTTAGCAAGCGGAAATCTGAGTCCGAGCCACGAGTCGCACCACTATCGGTGATCCCGGCGTCGTTGTGCTCCGCTCTGTGGTTCCCATTGGCCATCACATTATGTTTAGTGTCCATTGGTGAGAGAGGCGGCACTGCGCCGTTCGAGACCCCGTTACGAGCTCCTAGTGTGTCCTCGACACAGGTCTTCTTATTGGGCGGGTAGCCATCGCTGAAGCCGTTGACCTGTTCACGGGCAAGAGGCGACCCAGCGCTCTCCAACTTCCTCTTCACCGTCTCCTGTAACTGCACAGAGAGGACAAAACAGATCATGCTTTAGACTTCAATGCAATATTGATTTTCACAGCATTAATGTTTAATTATGGGCCTGTTCTGTTATAATTATATTATATATGATTTAAAGTAAAAAAATATGTAATGTGTTAGGCGTGCACTGTAAGTGACAAACATAAAGAGAGAAATCGCAAATCACAATGAAGGGTTCGTACAGACACTGTAATATGAAATTCCAGGATTTCCAAGGACTTTTTAAGCACTACTTTTTGGTTTTCAAGGACTACAATCAGAGATTGCACTTAAACAAAATCATTATCTTTCAAAAAAAAAAAAAAAAAAAAAAAAAAAGATAAACAAAAATAAACTAATAAAACAAAATGGTACAACTAAAGTGCAACACAAGCAATGACTGTGATTAGGCTACTTTAACCATTGAAAGGATACTATGGCAAAGATATCGTTACTCTTATTCAAAAACTGATTTTTTTCTCCCATGAATATATGATTGACCTGAAGAATGAAAGATGTATCATATACTTAGACATTTTGCATGGCTATGAGTCTTTCATTAATTCAAGCACTTTTTAAGTACCTTCTCATAAATATGGCCGTTTTTCAGGACTTAAATTTCAAAACGTCAAATTCAAGTACTTTTAAGCACCTTGTAAGAACATGACAATCAATTGTCAGCACAAAATTTATGACCGTGACAGGTCGACTTGGTAAATACCATGTCAATGGACAATAAGTTTGAACAATGAAGAATGCATGTCATGAACACACCAGCACAAAGCAGACGTGACTGCACTAGGAGCATCAGTTCGAGAGACTCTGATGTTCAGAAATCCTGCACTCCCTTTAAAATTACATCCCATATTAGGCAAAACATCTCATTTTTAAAAGATGACGTGCAATTTTCTTACTAAAATGTCAAATGTCACGTGGACCAAGAATGCTGCCGTTCTACGTACATTAATGATAATTAAAAACTCGTTTCACAACAATTCACTTAAACAAGCAGACCGTCAGGGATGAATCACACTCTTAACACTGAAGGGCCACTGAAGCACACCGTGTGCTGGACTGGGTGTGTTTAGAGTGTGACGAGTCTCTCCTCTTCCTGCGACGTCAAGGGAACGAGGTCCACCTGTTCATCCCGCTGCTGAAGTCCAGGCTGGCTAGTGTTGAGGGAGAGGTCTCTCTCCGGGTCAGTTTGAGTTGAGCTCTGGTTTGTTTTTAGGCTAAACTTGCTTTGGTTTAATATTTAGTTTTCTGTGGTTCATACACTGACAGACATTACAGATGACCATGTTTTCTTGTGTTATATATTTTTCTATTCATGTTAATAAATGTTTATTTTTGCAAACCAATTCACTATGTCCTCCATTTTCATTTGCCACGGCTTTGAACCGGTCGTGACAATAGTAAAATCTTGAACACAAGAACTTTTTACTAAACTTTAACTTAATTTATATAACTTTATCCTCCAGATTATTTTTTTTTATCTTTGTAAATCAATATTATATAACTTGCATTATGTGTCAAAGTGTGTTTTTCAATCCTTAAGAATAGATTGATTTGGTACCTCACGACTCAATTTAAAATCAATTATCGATTTTGAAACAAATTTCGATTTGATATATGCATAGATTTGATTGTAGTTTACTGTTTTGTGCTACTTTTCTTATTTGACTGCTGTAGACCATTTACTAGCAAAAAAAAAATTAAATAAGGAAAAAAATCCTAATTTATTTACTTTTTCTTCCCATTTTAGTCCCAATATTATACAACTAATGCCCTTTAAGCTGACTGCAATCATAATGTACAATCAATACAAAACTAGGAACAAAGAAGCAAATTACAAACAATAGGACAAATACAATAGAAAAAAAATATTAAATTAAATTAAATAAACTTGTTGAATAGGAGCAGAAGAGGTCTGAACACATCTAACCCGTGCGAACAGACGTGAGCGGTGCGGATCGGCGCTCTGGCCGTCTGATGTCACCAGTTTCTGAACCTGTAAAACTGGTCTCGGCTACAGCCGCTGCGGAGACGACCTCGCTGGGCGGCACACCCACGAAACGGCCTTTCAAACATGCTAAAACTCTTCCCGAAGCAATTTTCTGCCGACATGCGTTTCTTAATCTCTTGTGCGCTTACTTTCCCTCGGTCTTCAAGCCTCCCCCACAAGCCTGAGTCTAATTACCATGTGTATGAGTGCGGATCCCACAACAAAAGAGCCAGCGCTCGGGTGCGGGAGTGTGCCGAATTCCTGCCCGTGCACGGCTCAGACGCGGCTGGCCTTTGATGCTCTGCCTCGTTCGATGAGCAACCCCCGAGCGCTCGGCTCTGGCCCGAGGCTGTTGAGCACGGAGATCAATATTACAGCGCCGACTCGGGTCACTACACTCTTTGCTTTGCGGTTACAGCTACTTCACAAACAAGGGGCAAAGTCCAACAAGAGTTTAACATCCTTTCCAAAAGGTAGTAATTAGTGCTTTAATGGTCTGAGAGCAGCCAAAAATCTGCAAGTGCAATTCAAACCAGCTGTTCGTTTATTAGTGCACTGTGCCAAGACAAAGCAGCACTAGCTTTAAGTACGTTTTCTTAGCTTTATACCCGTTTAATGACAGAAATTGGACAGCTAGAGGTCATAGAATTTTCTAAACAATGTAGAAAATTATGAAATATCTGATAATATATATATATAAACTTCAATTTTTACCCACATCAGTGCATTTTGTTGACCTGTGACCTGGTTAACCCTGGCCAGAAGCCGAGGAAGGCCAGTGCTGAACAGGGGGAACTGAGTTATGTTGAGTTATACTGCGGGGAAAACATCTAGATGCACTACAGTTCGCCACAAAGCCTTATGATTGAGAGTCACTTTATTAACACTTGCTTACTAAAAACACCAGCCCATCTGTGAGAAGCTACATCAACATCAACACATCTGTGGTTGGGGTAGAAAATGAAGACTGTCGACACTTGGCCCTCACACGGTTACAAATTATGTGATTTTCTTTCTTCCATGGCAATTCGGGCAAATTACCTTTGACCCGTTGTATGGAAAGTGTGTCTTGTACTCAACTGAAGGAAAAAGTCTAGGGATGCACGATATATCGGCCACCATATCGGTATCGGCATCGGCCGATATGTGTTCATTGTTAATGTTTCCGTTATCGGCCCAATGAGAAAATTTGGCTGATATATTAAAGCCGATAAATAATGGATTATTTCCTTCAGCTGAGACACTTCAGATACACACGGTTCAACATGATGGGTTTGAATTGCTTGAAATATGATTGGAATCACTTCAAAAAAGGAAAATACGGTTCAGCACAACATGAGCAGCGCAAGTCTGTCATATCGGCTACATAAAATTATAATGAGCACATTATATATCAGTGGTTCTCAACTCCAGTCCTCGGGACCCGCTGCTCTGCACATTTTGTATGTCTCCCTTATTTAACACACCTGAATCAGATCATCAGCTCGTTAAGAGAGACTCCATGAACTGAACGGAGTGTGTCAGATAAGAGAGACATACAAAATGTGCAGTGCAACGGGTCCCGAGGACTGGAGTTGAGAACCACTGTTATATATAATGTGTGTCCGGGACTGTTGTTTTTGTAATCAGGCTCTCAAAAATTATATAAAAATTTGTAATCAGATTTACCGGCCAATATATCGGTTATCAGCTTTCATATATAAAGAATGATCGATTATCGGCCAAAATTTTCATATGGGTGCATCTCTTAAAAAAATAAAATAGTCATATATAGTCAAATGTTTCTAACAACAAGAGGTTGAGTAAGTTATAGGAATATTTCACAAACTCTACGACTTAAGTGGGCCGAATAAACGCCACATGACCAGGCTGTAGGAGTACCGTTGGTGTTTGAGGGCGAGGGTCCGGTGTGCTGTAGAAGCAGAAACAGTAGCTGTGTTTCCACTGTCGGGCCAGTGCGAGCAGGGCTTTAAACGGGTCGTGTCGGGCTAATAGCCTCGGGTCTGGCGCACCAAGCCCAAAACACACTGCGTTTCCACTGTCGGGCCAGTGCGAGCAGGGCTTTAAACTGGTCGTGTCGGGCTAATAGCCTCGGGTCTGGAGCACCAAGCCCAAAACACACTGTGTTTCCACTGTCGGGCCAGTGCGAGCAGGGCTTTAAACGGGTCGTGTCGGGCTAATAGCCTCGGGTCTGGAGCACCAAGCCCAAAACACACTGTGTTTCCACTGTCGGGCCAGTGCGAGCAGGGCTTTAAACGGGTCGTGTCGGGCTAATAGCCTCGGGTCTGGAGCACCAAGCCCAAAACACACTGTGTTTCCACTGTCGGGCCAGTGCGAGCAGGGCTTTAAACGGGTCGTGTCGGGCTAATAGCCTCGGGTCTGGAGCACCGAGCCCAAAACACACTGTGTTTCCACTGTCGGGCCAGTGCGAGCAGGGCTTTAAACGGGTCGTGTCGGGCTAATAGCCTCGGGTCTGGAGCACTGACCCCAAAACACACTGTGTTTCCACTGTCAGGCCAGTGCGAGCAGGGCTTTAAACGGGTCGTGTCGGGCTAATAGCCTCGGGTCTGGAGCACTGAGCCCAAAACACACTGTGTTTCCACTGTCGGGCCAGTGCGAGCAGGGCTTTAAACGGGTCGTGTCGGGCTAATAGCCTCGGGTCTGGAGCACTGACCCCAAAACACACTGTGTTTCCACTAGGGGTGGTTAATCGGTCTGATTTCCCGATTCGATTCAATTACGATTATTGAAGTCCCGATTCGATTACAGTCGATTTTCGATTATTAACGATTAGCGATTATTGATTTTCCATTTCACAACAGTAAACGAAAATACACTACAAAGTGATTGCAGTATTAAAGAAAGTCAGCTGCTGAATTACTTAACTCTTTTATTGAGTAACAACAACTCAAAGCACTTTCTGTGTCGTGTAGTTATAACTTCAGAATTATTTGTATGTAGCTTATGTTCTGTAGAACACAGAAATGAATACATCACATTGTGTTGTGACTCATCAAGTTGAACTAAACAATAACAAATAAATGAAAGGCTTATTTCCTTTAGGAAGTAGATCAGAACCAACATACTGTAGAAATTGGACAATTTTCTTCTAGAAAGACAAGGTGTTCAGGTGGAGGAAGACTGCAGGTTGCAGTCGAAACATGTCAAGGTAAAGAAAAAGTTTTTTCTCCACCTGAACACCTTGTCTTTCTAGAAGAAAATTGTCCAATTTAATCATTAAGAAGACAAAATGAACATTTTTGAACAACTTACTGTAGCTTCAATTAGTAACATACAAAGCCACTCTTATACACAACTAAATAATAAAGAGTTATGACTTGAAATGTTTGCTGTATACTACAATCAAAAACAGCTTATACAAAAAAAAAGTGAATGAACATCTGCAGAGAGCACAGTCAAAATGTAACTTTTTGTGACTGAAATTATATTGCAGTATAACGTACGTATAACAGATCGGTTTACACAGTGTACTGATGTGAAAACTAAACAATACAGAAAGCAGCTCTCATACAAAAATACTAAATAGGTAACAATGAAATTGCCAATTTTACATACGTTAGCTTTTAACGAAGAAGGTGCCGTTCTAATTTGGCGCTCAGCCATCATGAGTCTGTTATGTGCGCGACTCTGTTATGTGCGCGTCTCTGTTATGTGCATGCCACAGACTGTCCGCGCACTGCACGTCCGCTTATAGTTCCGCCTTTTGTGTTCCGTCAATATTACGTTATTAGAAAAAAATATATATATTTTTTTTTTTTAGAAAATCGATTTTTTGACATTTGTGAATCGATTCAAAATCGTCCACGTCCGCATCGCGATGCATTGAAGAATAAATTTTTTCCCCCACCCCTAGTTTCCACTGTCGGGCCAGTGCGAGCAGGGCTTTAAACGGGTCGTGTCGGGCTAATAGCCTCGGGTCTGGAGCACTGAGCCCAAAACACACTGTGTTTCCACTGTCGGGCCAGTGCGAGCAGGGCTTTAAACGGGTCGTGTCGGGCTAATAGCCTCGGGTCTGGAGCACTGAGCCCAAAACACACTGTGTTTCCACTGTCGGGCCAGTGCGAGCAGGGCTTTAAACGGGTCGTGTCGGGCTAATAGCCTCGGGTCTGGAGCACTGAGCCCAAAACACACTGTGTTTCCACTGTCGGGCCAGTGCGAGCAGGGCTTTAAACAGGTCGTGTCGGGCTAATAGCCTCGGGTCTGGAGCACTGAGCCCAAAACACACTGTGTTTCCACTGTCGGGCCAGTGCGAGCAGGGCTTTAAACGGGTCGTGTCGGGCTAATAGCCTCGGGTCTGGAGCACCGAGCCCAAAACACACTGTGTTTCCACTGTCGGGCCAGTGCGAGCAGGGCTTTAAACGGGTCGTGTCGGGCTAATAGCCTCGGGTCTGGAGCACTGAGCCCAAAACACACTGTGTTTCCACTGTCGGGCCAGTGCGAGCAGGGCTTTAAACAGGTCGTGTCGGGCTAATAGCCTCGGGTCTGGAGCACTGAGCCCAAAACACACTGTGTTTCCACTGTCGGGCCAGTGCGAGCAGGGCTTTAAACGGGTCGTGTCGGGCTAATAGCCTCGGGTCTGGAGCACTGAGCCCAAAACACACTGTGTTTCCACTGTCGGGCCAGTGCGAGCAGGGCTTTAAACAGGTCGTGTCGGGCTAATAGCCTCGGGTCTGGAGCACTGAGCCCAAAACACACTGTGTTTCCACTGTCGGGCCAGTGCGAGCAGGGCTTTAAACGGGTCGTGTCGGGCTAATAGCCTCGGGTCTGGAGCACCGAGCCCAAAACACACTGTGTTTCCACTGTCGGGCCAGTGCGAGCAGGGCTTTAAACGGGTCGTGTCGGGCTAATAGCCTCGGGTCTGGAGCACCGAGCCCAAAACACACTGTGTTTCCACTGTCGGGCCAGTGCGAGCAGGGCTTTAAACAGGTCGTGTCGGGCTAATAGCCTCGGGTCTGGAGCACCGAGCCCAAAACACACTGTGTTTCCACTGTCGGGCCAGTGCGAGCAGGGCTTTAAACGGGTCGTGTCGGGCTAATAGCCTCGGGTCTGGAGCACTGAGCCCAAAACACACTGTGTTTCCACTGTCGGGCCAGTGCGAGCAGGGCTTTAAACGGGTCGTGTCGGGCTAATAGCCTCGGGTCTGGAGCACTGAGCCCAAAACACACTGTGTTTCCACTGTCAGGCCAGTGCGAGCAGGGCTTTAAACAGGTCGTGTCGGGCTAATAGCCTCGGGTCTGGAGCACCGAGCCCAAAACACACTGTGTTTCCACTGTCGGGCCAATGCGAGCAGGGCTTTAAACAGGTCGTGTCGGGCTAATAGCCTCGGGTCTGGAGCACCGAGCCCAAAACACACTGTGTTTCCACTGTCGGGCCAGTGCGAGCAGGGCTTTAAACGGGTCGTGTCGGGCTAATAGCCTCGGGTCTGGAGCACTGAGCCCAAAACACACTGTGTTTCCACTGTCGGGCCAGTGCGAGCAGGGCTTTAAACAGGTCGTGTCGGGCTAATAGCCTCGGGTCTGGAGCACCGAGCCCAAAACACACTGGCCCTCATTTATCAATCTTGCGTAGAAACGGGCGTATATATTGGCGTAAGATTATGCTTACACTGCTCTCATCGCCTGATTTATGAAGCTGTGCGTACCTTTGAAATTCTGGTGTACGCAATACCTGCCCTTGATAAATGCCACGGCTGAAATCGATCGTCATTAGAATAACACGCCCCTATATATTCAAGTCTCCGCTCCCCCCACGCCCTCATTTTACGCCATGGACACACGGAAGACGGCAAAGAAGAGAAACTTCTTTGAGAAAGAGAAAGCGAAACCAGGGAAGTGGAAAGAAACAAAATTGATTTCTAGAATTTTATTATTAATGACGCTTATTTTTATTTAGAAGAAGAATGTCGTTATTATTATTTGTATTATTATTATTATTATTATTATTATTATTATTATTTAAAAGAAGAAGAATGGCATTTTTATTATTTTGTCAGTCTGAATTTTTTTTTTTGGTCATTGAAAGCCTTTCATTACTAAACCCAGTTCGTGCGCACCTGCCGGGCCTAACCCTGGCCTAACCATCTTTTCAAAGAATAGTACAACGGCGAGCGCGTCGAGTATAAACGCCTCGTCCGTTTGGGGAGGTGCGCGCGCAGTCTGCGGAGACTCGCGCTGCGGAGCCAGGCGAAAGTATAAACAAGGCTTGAAACGTCAGGTAAAGCGCACAGGCTCGCAACTTAAGGAATACATATGCCTACAATTCAAATGCTTTGGTAAAGTCACACAAATTAAACATTTAAGTCCATGTTGCACAAAAATAAGTTTAAGTTTATAATTACTATGTTGTTGTTTTTTTTACAGTGGGTCATAATATATTATATCTTTTAGTTTGTCAGTGCGTTTTGTGGTGTTAGGAATTGTTTTTTTGCGCATTCCCGCACTCAAAACGTGCGTACACCACCTCCTGAGCTGGCGTAGGATTTGAGCATGCCGTACGCCAACGTCCATATTGATAAATCTCAAAGTCAACGTGGTTTTGGGTGTACGCCAGGTGTACGCTGGAAATTTGGTGTACGCACTTTTGATAAATGAGGGCCACTGTGTTTCCACTGTCGGGCCAGTGTCAGCAGGGCTTTAAACGGGTCGTGTCGGGCTAATAGCCTCGGGTCTGGAGCACCGAGCCCAAAACACACTGTGTTTCCACTGTCGGGCCAGTGCGAGCAGGGCTTTAAACGGGTCGTGTCGGGCTAATAGCCTCGGGTCTGGAGCACCGAGCCCAAAACACACTGCGTTTCCACTGTCGGGCCAGTGCGAGCAGGGCTTTAAACGGGTCGTGTCGGGCTAATAGCCTCGGGTCTGGAGCACCGAGCCCAAAACACACTGTGTTTCCACTGTCGGGCCAGTGCGAGCAGGGCTTTAAACGGGTCGTGTCGGGCTAATAGCCTCGGGTCTGGAGCACCGAGCCCAAAACACACTGCGTTTCCACTGTCGGGCCAGTGCGAGCAGGGCTTTAAACGGGTCGTGTTAGAGCTTCACTAAAACACACTGCGTTTCCACTGTCGGGCCAGAAGCTCCAGAGCTTCACTAAAACACACCCGTAACACGCCTCTCTGGAACAACGTCACACACACCCATCATTTCACCAACAAATGGAAGTTTTATCAGAAAACTAATCAGAAAGAATTCACTGGAAACAGCGAGATCACAAAACAAACATGATAAAAGCGACCGTTTGCATTTGTGTTGTTTACTTAAAGATTTAAAACCCAAGCATTGATGCTTTACCACAGGTTTAAGGTAATAAGTGATACATTGATCATAATGAATTAACTTGTGTCAAAACTGCACATTAATCACACAGAAATAAAGTCGTTTACCGTTATTTCACAAAAGAAAGATGACACACTTTACTTATTCGGATCACAAACAGAAGGAGTTTTGAGCTAAAATGATGTGTTTAATAAAGTCTTTAATGCTGATGTTAGCTGACAGAATCATCCGGCACTGCGTCTCCAGACTCAGATAAACTCCTCTGTTCATGATCACTCCTCTAGCCCGAGCTGGTCCGCTTTGGACCAAGGTACTGGGTGGGCAAGAACCCTGGCCGTTGGCCCCGAGGCCCGATCAAGCCCCGGGGGGGGTGTGACAGTGGGAACACGACTGGCCCTGGCACACACTAGCAGCTCACTTTAGTGGAAACACGGCTAGTGAAAGCACACACAGCTGTCCAGAGGCCTTGGGGAACAATAGTGAGTCAGTGGTGTGTGTGAGCAGGGGGAAGGGTGTGTGTGAGCAGACCTGAGTCATCCGAAACACCGATCACATCAGCACAGCCATCCCAAAACTACTGCCATGCTAACTTCCACAGCCTTCAAGCCAAACAAGCTCGACACTAGTCCGACTGCCCCAGACGCGAGCACAACCTGGCTGGACGAGAGAAAGAGACACTTCTGCCGGCCCTGAGCTGGCCTCAGCATCACACACACCGTACAGTCACACACTGCTGCATTTATAGTCGTGAAGAAAACATGAGTGTTCTGGGTAGTTGTTCACTAGCCCAAAAGAGCCCAGTCTCGAGTCACTATAGGACTCTGGTTAGGAATATGAATAATTAAATCAATGTCCGATTAATCAGATTTAATAATTTAGTAGGGATGCACGATATAGCAGCCACCATATCGGTTTCGATATATGTTCCTTTTTAATATGTTTTTAGGAAAATTTGGCTGATATATTAAAGCCGATAAATAATGGATTATTTCCTTCAGCTGAGACACTTCAGATGCGCACGGTTCAACATGATGGGTTTGAATTGCTTGAAATATGATTGAAATCACTTCAAAAAAGGAAAATACGGTTCAGCGCAACATGTGCAGCGCAAGTCTGTCATATCGGCTACATAAAATAATGAGAACATGCATATATATATATATATATAGAATTGTGTGTTTGGGACATGGCTTTTAATGGTGAGACTTGTTTTTGTAATCAGGATCTCTCTCTCTCTCAAAAAAAAAAAGGATTAAGATTTATCGGTCAATATATCGGTTATCGGTTTTCAAATTTAAAGAATTATTGGTTATCGGTATCAACTACGGTTGCAACAGCACAAACATGATTTTAGAGCACATTTTACAATAACGGTGCAGTCTCAGTTAACAGTAGCTGCATCTCTATTACAGATTTTGCGCAAAACTTTTGCGATATTTTGATTGTGAATGCCGTTTATGTTTTCAGTCATTTAATGGCAAGGAAGACCGGGAGCTTTTACACCGGGAGCTCTTACACCGGGAGCTTTTACACCGGGAGCTCTTACACCGGGAGCCCTTACACCGGGAGAGCTCTTACACCGGGAGCCCTTACACCGGGAGAGCCCTTACACCGGGAGAGCCCTTACACCGGGAGAGCTCTTACACCGGGAGAGCTCTTACACCGGGAGAGCTCTTACACCGGGAGAGCTCTTACACCGGGGGAGCTCTTACACCGGGAGTGCCCTTACACCGGGAGAGCTCTTACACCGGGAGAGCTCTTACAACCGGGAGAGCCCTTACACCGGGAGCTCTTACACCGGGAGAGCTCTTACACCGGAAGAGCTCTTAGACCGGGAGAGCCCTTACACCGGGAGCTCTTACACCGGGAGAGCTCTTACACCGGGAGAGCTCTTACACCGGGAGCTCTTACACCGGGAGAGCTCTTACACCGGAAGAGCTCTTACACCGGGAGAGCTCTTACACCGGGAGCTCTTACACCGGGGGAGCCCTTACACCGGGAGAGCCCTTACAACCGGGAGAGCCCTTACAACCGGGAGAGCCCTTACAACCGGGAGAGCCCTTACAACCGGGAGAGCCCTTACAACCGGGAGAGCCCTTACACCGGGAGCTCTTACACCGGGAGAGCCCTTACACCGGGAGAGCTCTTACACCGGGACAGCTCTTACACCGGGAGAGCGCCCTTACACCGGGAGAGCGCCCTTACACCGGGAGAGCGCTTACACCGGGAGAGCGCTTACACCGGGAGAGCGCTTACACCTGGAGAGCGCTTACACCGGGAGAGCTCTTACACCGGGAGAGCGCTTACACCGGGAGAGCGCTTACACCGGGAGAGCGCTTACACCGGGAGAGCTCTTACACCGGGAGAGCTCTTACACCGGGAGAGCTCTTACACCGGGAGAGCCCTTACACCGGGAGAGCGCTTACACCGGGAGAGCCCTTACACCGGGAGAGCCCTTACACCGGGAGAGCGCTTACACCGGGAGAGCCCTTACACCGGGAGAGCCCTTACACCGGGAGAGCCCTTACACCGGGAGAGCTCTTACACCGGGAGAGCTCTTACACCGGGAGAGCGCTTACACCGGGAGAGCTCTTACACCGGGAGAGCCCTTACACCGGGAGAGCCCTTACACCGGGAGAGCTCTTACACCGGGAGAGCTCTTACACCGGGAGAGCTCTTACACCGGGAGAGCTCTTACACCGGGAGAGCTCTTACACCGGGAGCTCTTACACCGGGAGAGCTCTTACACCGGGAGAGCGCTTACACCGGGAAGGCTCTTACACTGGGAGCGGCACACATGAGGAGTTTCTGGGTGACAGTCAATCAACAGCTTTCACAAACGACGTTCACAATAAATGTCTCGCATCAGAAAAACATTTAGAATTATGTTTTTATGTTGTTGTTTCTTTGACCACACACTCCACGACCCACTCAAACGGTCTTGCGATCCACTTTTGGGTCACGACCCACTGGTTCTGAATGTAATGTAATATGTCGCACTGCTGGCACTAGCGAGTCACGTCAACAGCCTCAATTATAGTTTCACACAAAAATGAAAATACTTCCATCAATTAACTCACCCTTGTGTCATTCCATAAGCCTTGTGTTCATCTTTAAAACACAAATAAAGATGGTTTTAAATGAAACCAGTCCATTCATCCAAAACTTTGATGCTTCAAAAAGTTCATAAAGACATCAAAAAAGTAATCCATAAGAGTTGAGCCGTTTAATCAGTCTTCTGAAGATAAACGATTGCTGTATATGATGAACAGACCTAATTTAGGCTTTTTTAAAATCATATATAAATATTGATTGAGCTGCCGTTGACCATATTTGATGTGCTCTATCGCACAGACCGCATCGGCTCTTCACATCAAACACACACACCTGACCATATCTGATGAGCTCCATGTGGTCTGGAATGACAATGGGGAGTAAATACACATTTTCATTTGTGGATAAACCACTTTTACTGTCCTATATATGAAACAAAAGAAAACCTAGAGTTTAAAAGGCTGATCTATAAGAATCAAGCTTTCCATTTCCATATTTATTCCTCTAGTCTAGAAAATGTAGTTAAAAGAAACACAAGCCAGTTCCAGTCTTGAGATCCGCAGAGCGGCTCCTGTAACTGCATTGTGCTGGTGAGCGAGAACACACACACACTCAGGAGGTTTGGCAGGACGGCCACAGCCTCAGAATGACTACATCCCAGCATGTCGAAACATTCCCACAGTGAAACCTGCAGAGTGAATGAATGACTGATGGACGGATCAGATCTAGACGGAGTGCTGAAGTGCGGTAGGACTAGTCAATCCCTGCTTGATATTAAATGAGCTCAGATGTTTAGATGTGTCATGTACAAGTGTTCGTTTTATGGGTTCAGGCTTAGTTTATTACTGACCCTCAGTGTGTTTCAGCCACCGCTCCGTAAACTTCACCAGAACACGAACACTTCTACTTCTAGCCATGCAAACTATTAAACATCATGCTATTGTGTGAGATGTGCGCGCACGCGGTCTGCGTTCTCAACACAATGGGTGCTATAAAGTCAGAGTGAAGTGGAAATGCCATTTGCCTTTTCTTTCCTACTGTGATGATTATCTGTGAAGAGGGGAAGAGAGGCTCTGATTTTGTCTGTCGAGAATTGATTGGCTTGTAGAAAGTGTTGTATGCTAATTGCTGGACTGACACTCGTCCGGCCATTCTGCAACTGCACTGTCCTTCAGAGATGAAGTATAGCGAGCGGAAGGGACACGTTAATGTTTAAAGGTTACGAGGTAGAACGGCACAATTGTGGATAAATTAAAAATAACAATTAAGAATGATTCAATGACTCACTCATAAAGTTGTACTCTTCACTTGTTTCATTACTGGATTAATCAGTGTTTTCCAACGAATCTCTTGAATGAATGATGATGATGATGATGATGATGATGATTCAATGACAAATACATTTATCGCTTGTCTCCACCTACTGGTGTAACGGTGTAATTGATGCAATCTTTATTTAAAGCCTCAAGTTACTTTCATAAGGTGATTTACTCTATTTACGCTACCGAAGACATCAGTTTATATCTGAACTAATAACTTTTATCCCAGTGCTTCTGTGATAATCTGATCTATTGTAAGACAGAAATAATGATACGGTGAGGTTGAGAAGACTGTTTATGAAGCGGTTTCATATCTATACATGACAACGGCTCTCTGGATCAGAACTAGGGGTGCGCCGATCCGATATTCGGTATCGGTATTAGTCCGATACTGGCCAAAATCACTGGATCGGATATTGCATGAATCGCGGGAGTATAACCCGATCCGATACGATCACTCAATGCTCATTTTCACTCAATCTCCTGTTAATCTTGAGTACCTATAGAGTAGTATTGCATCCTTCATATCTCCAAAACGTCTTTAGTTTTATTATATTTATAAAAGAAAGATGGGGTGTACCGAGTCTTTCTGGAAAAAACCGAGCGGCTGGGGGCGGGCCGTGTGGGCGGTGTGCTATAGCTGTGCTAACAACAACACAGAGAGACATTTGAAGCAGTTTACTCACCGCATGCGACAGCGAACCTTTATCATTGTGACTGCTCGATCCTTAAGCATTAGACGATCTGCAAATCCGTCGATCTGGGCTTTGTTTATAAAACAATCATCGTCGAAATGCAGGGAACAAAGAGTCTTGCACAACCTCTGTTGATGCTTCGAAAAAACAAACTCCATCCACTGTTCCCTTACCGCTGGGTTCTTTGGGAATCTGTGCAGGGTTGTCTTGCCCTGGCAACCAAAAACCCACTTCTTTGGAGACATTGACTTCCCTAAAAGCCGAGCATAGCGCTTTGAGGTAACGTACTGCTTTCGCTCTCTTCTCTCTTTGGTCTACGAGTGCGCGCGCGCCCGCGGAGAAGAGCCCTTAGGACCCATATAAGGAAATTCCGCCCTATCTGACGGAGACAGAGCCATACTCGAAAAAAAAATTAAGCAGCAGTATTGCACAACTGAGTCATGTTGTGGGCTACTTATTTCTTCCTTTAGGAAAGTAGAACATTTATTGCACTGTTTGAGCATGATGCTTTTTAGATGGCTAGGTTAAGCACAGTGCATCCTCCTGACAAATGTGTTATTAACAGCTTAATTAAGAAAAAAATATATGGTATTGTATCGGTATCGACAGATACTCAAGTGTGTGGTATCGGTATCGGTATCGGACATGAAAAAGTGGTATCGAGCCACCCCTAATCAGAACACAGATCTGAGTGTTCCTGTGATCAAAGGCTTAATAGACATAAGAGCCGAATCGCTGTGGAATAACATCGAGTGTGTGTTTGAATCAAGATCACAATCTTTTGACGATAATCGTGCAGCTCTATTATGAGGGCACATATTTAGAATATAATAATAATAAATAATAATAATAATAATAATAATAATAATGATGCACCGATGGCCATCTTTTTAAATTTGAGAAATTTAAGATTTTAAAGAAAACAGCTGACCACAGATCAAGAGTATTAATGGGCAAGATAGCTAAACCGCTGGCGAGATCAGCTAGCTGTGGAAGCTCGTTTCCCACACAGAATTAAAAAAAATCATCTCACGTTTTGCGTGATATAAAGTCACAATTCTGAGAAAAGAAGTCAAAATTGCGAGATGCAAACAATTGTGAGATATTAAAAAATAAAAAAAATAAAAAAAATCAATTATCTTTTAAAATGTTTTATTCTGCGGCGGAAACAAGCTTCCATAGCTAGCTACACATCTGACTAAAACTTATAGAGAAAGAAAAGAGATTGGCTTGGGCTGTAGTTGAATTATGCTCATCTCTAGAGTAATATAACCCTCGACACTGAAGTCAGCTGACGTTAGAACAGCACCGTAAGCCTGAAGACGGGTCCTCATGCTGTTTCAACAGATGCTCAGGGGGATTTAACCTGCTAGCAGATGTTATAGATGTTATATGGACTCATTCATCAGCATGCTCTGATCAGCTGTGTTTGCTGGTTTCTAGCTGCACAGTCTCAGTGTAATGTTATAAATCTCCACTCATGACCTCTCTCTGCAGTGTTGCTCATGGCCTACGGTGCGCAGTGAGTTAGCACTGCTAAACTACAAGCCATCAGTTTCAGAAGCTCTCATCATTATACACTGCTCTCAGTGCCACTGCTTCAATCAATAGCCCTGTCGCAATAACTCTACAGAGAACAGCGTGGGAAGGAAGTCACAGGACCACCGTTTATAAAGTCACCACGAAATCAACATGTTTTATGATTTATCGGTGCACATCATTATAGTGTTAATAATCTCGACTCAGAATAAGTTCCTCTCGCAGCATCTCTTCTCTTCTCTGATGACGAGGGCGGAGCTATAACCTGTCACTCACATGAGATCAGCCAATAGCAAACCACAACCATCCAATCAATTCCCCACAGACACAATCAAGCCCCGCCCACATCTGTTCTTGTTCCTGAAGCGTTTCACTCGGATATACGACACAGTAGAGGAGAAAAGACCAGCGCAACTTCCCTTTCATGACGAGTTTAATTTCAGAACCGCACTAGATAATTTTTATTATTTTTTGCAAAAACTGCTAAACAACATGTTGAATTTGTTAAACTCATTTGACAGGTATAAGAAATAAACGCAAAAGGATTGAGTTGAGTATTGTGCATTTTTTCCTTACTACTATTTTTTATTAGTTGTTTAATTGTAACAATCAAAAAAAATAATTGCAAAATATTTCTTAGTTATATAATTTATCTAACGCAATGACATTCACACTTGACTATTTCTGGACTAAAAGTGAATCTGCCCAACAGAAGGTGATGCTTTGAAAGAGTTCGGAAAGTGAACAAACAAACAAACCGAGCCATGAGGGGATCATTCCCTGATCTCTCACAACATCTGTGTCACACACACTCTGTGCACAGAGCTGATCATGTGAGACGTGCACGTGCTGGTGTCAGGGGCCTGTTGCTGCCAGTGCCAACACACACACACACACACACACACACCTGCAGATGCTCTGCACCTGATGCCAGATGCAGAAACTGCTAAGACTAATCTTATGAGTTAGTCATCACATTTTTTAGTTAGTTAGTTCACAACTGTTTTAAGTCAGTGACACAGAAACTGAGATTGGTCTAATTTAATGCTAAGAAGTAAGACTGATGCCACTTGACTGACCGCTAGTTGGTCATAGTCTGATCAACACTTCACATGTCCTCCTAGATGTAGTAAAGCTCAAGATGTTAGTGTCTAAATCAAGCCATACGTGACCCTGGATCACAAAACCAGTCTCGAGTCGCACAGGTATATTTGTGGCAATAGCCAACAATACATTGTATGGGTCAAAATTATCAAAAATCTTTAGGATATTAAGTAAAGATCATGTTCCATGAAGATATTTAGAAAATTTCCTACCGTAAATATATAAAACATGTATTGTTGTGAGTGAATGCAGCACAATCGCCAACATAAATGAACAACTTTAAAGGAGATTTTCTCAATGTTTAGATTTTTTTGCATCCTCAGATTCCAGATTTTCAATAGTTGTATCTCAGCCAAATAACCATTCATCAATGGAAAGCTTATTTATTCAGCTTTTAGATGATATATAAATATTAGGGCTGGGACATTAACGCGTTAATTTCGATTAATTAATCTGAGAAAAAATAACGCGTTAAAAAAAATAACGCAAATTAATCCATTCCGTATTGACCTTTGAACCTGGAGCCGTTCTAGCCACCATTCGACTGTAAAATGAAGGAGGGAGACGAGAACGCGCTGGCGCTGCCTGGATCATTGATTGGAACATTTACTTATAAAAAAACAGCCGGCATTTCAACGTTAATTCACCGGTGAACGTAAGAGACCAAGGTCGAATCAATGTTGGATTATGTTTCGATTGTGCAAAACGAATCAACGTTGAAATCGTGACGTTGTTTCACTGATGTCGTTACGTTGTTTCATTGTTGATTTCGTGACGTTGTTTCACTGTCTCTTCTTTCAATATGGGTGAACAAAGATTGTATGTCGACGTTGAACCAATGTTGAATTATGCTTCGGTTTTGCTGCAAATTGAATCAACGTTGATATCGTGACGTTGTTTCACCGTCCATCATGGGATAATGAGTCATGACAATGCTGACTGAATTTGTGATTAACTGTACACTATATTGTTAACTGTCAAATTACTTGCAGCAATGGCTTAATTAAACACATTTAATAAAAATATAACACATGCAAAAGATTGTAAAACAAGTTTTATTCTGAAAAAAACAAGTCTAAAAATACTTTCTAAAACAGATGAAAAACATCTCAAACTTTAAATTGCAGCATTTTCGAAGTAGGCTAATGTTAAAAACCTGTAAAGCAAGTGTAAATAATGTTTATAATTTAATGTTTAATATTAAATGTATAATTTAATAATGTTCAATAATTTAATAATGTTCAATTGTATTGTATTGATTATTTGCTAGGCACAATTATTCCAATGCTCACCATTTGAACATTATTTCAATAACATGTTCAACACAATAATTTTTAATTGATTGACAGCCCTAATTTATATGCGATTAAAATGCGATTAATTTCGATTAATTAATTACAAAGCCTCTAATTAATTAGATTAATTTTTTTAATCGAGTCCCGGCCCTAATAAATATCAATTTAAAAAAATTGACTGGTTTTGTGGTCCAGGGTCACATATGAGATTTGAACCTAGTCATGTGACCCACAGGAACCTCACAAGCACTTCCACACACACACACTCACCGCGATCAGCGTGTTGTTCCTGCTCTGCTCCCCGGGCTCCTCCGCGCCTCCCCCGGCGCTGGTGCCTCTGTGCCCCGCGGGCTCCGCGCTCGCTGCCGCGGGCTGCCGGTGCTTGCTCGACCGCTTGGCCTTGGTCTGCAGACACCGCTGGTGCAACGCGAAGGTCTGCTGCCGGTCCATCTCCTGCCGCTCCACCGCGTGGCTCTGGTAGCGGCTCTCGCAGCCCGTGTGATGCCGGCGGAAGAGCTCGATGCGCCGCCGCAGCCGCTCCATCACCGCGTTGTGCCGCGGCACCACATAATCCGCCATCATCCGCGTCACAACGCGTCTGGATACTGGCAGCAACTCTCACACTGATCGTGCCGTTCGTGTTCGCGAGCGTCTCTTTACAAAACACACTCCACTGACTCCATTATCTGCACTATCTCCTCCTTACACAACAAAAGGCTCGGCGCATAGTTTAGACGAGAGCGCTGATATTCAGAAATAACGCGTGTAAAGTTTGCTTTAAACTAACGTTACACTGATTACTGAAGTATATTCAAGTCTAGGGTCCTGACACAAGACAGAATGAAGTTAAAACCGCGGTTTTATGAATGAAAGAGTTCACAAACACTGATAAATTATTCATTTTAGAAGTTGCATTTGTTTAGACGTGAATGTAATTTAGAGGAAAGTTTGAAAGGACTCATAAGTTTTACTTTGAGGAGTTTCTATTTAAACCCTTTACAATAATATTTACCTCACGTTTAGGCTTCTTTGTTCACTACACGTCGTTAAATCGAGCAAGAACGACAACAACAAAAAATCAACAACTTAAAAATGTTTTTTTCGCCTCACAGTTTTAGTTTGACAAAAGACGCACTTGAGATAAAACCCCATCGACGAAAGGTTAGAAAGTGCTGTTTTAAACCGTGTACATTACATCCATTCCGCCCTAGAACACAGACTTGGAGAGTTACAAGCGAGTTTTAGCAGTAAAAGTAACTTTTAAAGTAGCAGCGCGGCTAACAGCTGATCCTCACAGTTACATTACAGCTACGGATGTAGCTTAGCCGGAATGCTAACTAGCCCTCGAACAAAGCATTATAAACTCACTTTCTTTCAAAAGCGCGTTAAAAGTCTTGAAGTTCACACAACCGACTCCTGTGCTCCGGTTGAGCTCGACACGAACCCGAGAAAGCGACCGGTGAGGGAATAAACTCTGCCCTGCTGCGCTGTCTCTATTGTTTTCCAGTCTTCGGGCAGTTGCTGGTCGCCATCTTGTAACTATGTTTTTTCTTTTTTCCTCAGTTTTTTTTATGCGCGCGCTGTGAGTGACAGGTCACCCGAGCAATCACTGGACACACACTCACACATTCCTCAGCACATGCGATATGCTTTATTGTTCTCACACCTTACTACAACACTTCGAGTTTTAAATGGTGGGAAATAATGCAGCCTAGATCGAAAAGATGAAATTGTGGTAGCTAATGTTTTTTTGTGTGCCACCATTAGGATTTTACAGTAGCAACAACTAATGCATTTTGGCAGAAAATGTGGTTATTTAAACAAATATCTACTTATTTATAAATTCGTAGGATATTGATATTCCATACCAGGCTCCTCTCTGTCCACTAGTTTGTGAAGGGTTTATTATTCGATTAAAGTTCCCAGAGCTCCGGTCTCTATATTTCCTTCCCAGTGGAGGTCCAGACAATACACTGTGAAAAAATAAAGAAATAAATATATATATATATATATATATATATATATATATATATATATATATATATATATATATATTCATGATTTGTTATCACAATTTTGTATCTTTTGTCACATCAACTTAATGTAATTAATGTGGTTCAGATAACACAATATTTTGAGTTTCTATTGATTAAACCAATCTCATTTGTTGTATTAACTCAAAATGTGAAGGCAACCAGGATAACTTACTTTAAGTCAAACCAACAATACTTTTTTACAGTGTAATTGTTTTGGAATTGGAACAATTATTAATTTTCTTCGAGGCAGCCGTTGTAAAAGAAAAAATCCTAAACACTCAAAATAGTCATCAAAGAATCTTTACCAATATTTGCCACAAAAATAAAAAAAAAAGTAAATATTTCTCCCAACTGGATATGAATATAAAAAGGTTAGACCAGGGGCCTGTACCATGATGGTGGTTGAACAAACTCAGGGTTACAGGATTAGTTTCGAGTTGTCAAAACCAAACCAATCCAACCGGTTTGCAGAGACCGTGATGCTGATCATCCACTCTCTCCGGCTTTGATCCTGAGTTCAGGAGTGACATCAGCAGTGGACAGCCAATCACAGGCTGAGAAAGAGTGAAACTGAGATTCATTTCTCACCAGTGAAGATTCACTTCTCTCTTCTGCAGAATATCACGAGACTGAAGAATATTAAGAATTTAATCAGATTTACACAGCAAGCAGAAAATATCTGTCTATGAAAGAGGACAACTAAAAGAAAAGTCTTGCTATATCAGTGCAAGTTAAAGTTGTGAAGTTAGTTTATACAGTTGATAAAGGTATAGAGAGAACTATATTTTATAGCTTTATCTATTGATTCTAAAGCGTATTTATATTACCTTTATATATTTATTCATTTAAACTGTGCGTAGTAATAATAATTGATAAACTAAAATTGTACATGCGTGATCGATTAAGGGTATAATAATTACATAAATAATATCTATATCATTCAAAATTATTATTCTAAATTACAATTGTACAATTATTCTAAATACTTTTGTGTATAAAAATCATTTGCTGTAGTGATCTTTAATGTGGAGTGGAAACAGGTGGCGTGACTCATCAGACATGTGACACTTTGCTCACAGCTGATTGGTTCGTTTTAAGCCCTCTCACCTGGAACATCACCTGACCCGGACCAGGTTAGCCGTGAACTATGGCGATGAACACGCTAAAAGCCAAACCACTTTCATAGTGCCTAAAACTCAGGGATGGAGCAAACTAAGCTGAAACACACCTGGATATCCCCCAAACCGGCTTCATTTCAGGCCCCTGGGGTTTCATCAGGCTATTATTATTATTTTAGACACCTACACAATATTTATACAATACAATATTTTCATGACTTGTTATCACAACTTTTTATCTTTTGTCAAATTAATGTGTAACTAATTAATGTGGTTCAGATAGGCCTAACACAATATTTTGAGTTTCTTTTTATTAAACCAATCTCCTTTGTTGTATCAACTCAAATTTTTTATTTCAATGAACTCAAAATTTTAAGGCAACCAGGTCACTTACTTTTTTAGGTTAAACCAACAATAGACCTACTTTTGTACAGGGTACTTGTATGGCACATGTTTATTTAAGCTTGTTTACACCACAGAATAAAACATTTTAAAAGACAATTGCGACTTTATATCACGCAATTCTGAGATAAAAAGAAGTAAAGATGTAAAATCGCAATTCTGAGATAAAAAGAAGTAAAGATGTAAACTCGCAATTCTGAGATAAAAAGAAGTAAAGATGTAAACTCGCAATTCTGAGAGAAAAAGTCAGAATTGTGAGATAAAAAGTCGCAATTACCTTTTTTATTTTTTATTCTGTGTCGTAAACAAGCTTCCATAAACACATTGGCCTTGGACTGAGAAAACACATGGGTTTACATGTTAAGAACAGTACGGACCATTTTTATACGGTCAAAGTAATAAACTACTAAAAACAAACAACGTATCTATAATCAAAACTCTCATCAAAACAAATTAGTAAAAGTAGTCTTCCCTTGCCAGCTATAAAATAATTAAAAAAAATATAACATTGTAATATTCTCTTAATATGCTGATTAATAATGGTATATAAATTGGAAAGGTGCTATGCGTCACAAACCTGGTGTAGTCAAACACTCAGAGGACTATTATTTACTGCATTCTCGTTTTCTGCTGCGTTTTAGAAAAAACTATTTTTCTGCTCACAGTATTTCTGCTATAACTGCATCATCTGCAGCTCTTATATATAAATATATAGAGATATATACACACTGCTGTTCAAAAGTTTGGGGTCAGTAAGATTTTTTATGTTTTTAAAAGAAGTCTCTTCTGATCACCAAGGCTGCATTTTCTGCATTTTTTATGAAAAAAATAAAAAATAAATCCAGTAATATTGTGAAATATTATTGTAATGTAAAACATCTGTTTTCTATGTGAATATTACAGTGTAATTTATTCCTGTGATCAAAGCTGAATGTTCAGCATCATTACTCCATTCTTCAGTGTCACATGATCCTTCAGAAATCACTCTAATATGATGATTTGATGCTCAAGAAACATTTATGATTATTATCAGTGTTGAAAACGGTTGTGGACAGGTTTTTGTTTCAGGATTTGCTGAATAGGAAGATCAAAAGAACAGCGTTTATCTGAAATAGACAGCTTTTGTAACTCTATTTTCCGGCTGCCCTCTTGATTCGGCGGGACTGGGATGTTCCCCAGTTTCTGTGAGATGGAAACACTGATCTGAAGAACCGGAAGTGTTTGCAGAACTCCTACAGTCTCCGTGTAATGACCCAGCGCTGCTCTGATTGTGTGAAACTCAGTTATGAAACTCACTTCCAAATATAGCTCTTCCTTTAACCCAATAACTGCTGAGATCAGCGATTCGCATCTCGGAGAGCTATTTTTAAATCAATCCAGTATTTAAGGATCCAGTCCTCCGTGCCAGCCAGTTTCCACAGATAGCGCTCAGAGATACGAGTCCAGATTTAGGAGGTTTCCACTGTCCTCAGATAAACCAGGGAGGGAGTGGCCTAGACTGAACTCGCTATATTTCATGTATATAAACCTCAATGTTTTAAATTCACAAAATATCTGCTCCAAACAAATGCTTTTTTTCATCTTCTCAGAACTAACTTCACATTTGATTTCTGAATAGTGGATGCCGTCAGTTCCCCTCAGGTTCACATTTTGAACAGTTTATTTTAATTGTATTATTTGCAGAGCCTGAAGTGTCCGAATATTAGTGGTCTGCTCATCTTCTAGGTCCAGTTTGACAGGATATTAAGCATACACACATTCACACACACACGTCTGAGGTCACATGCTCATACCTATTTATTATATATTTATCTATCTATATATTTGCTATCAATTCATATGCACATTAAAGAGTGGTCAGCAGGAGACAGTGGTTATTATCAGAACACTCTAACATCACATTTCTATGACATTTCCCATTATGTGTCACAGCACATCATTAATCTCTGTATCAGAACACTATGACAGATCATTTTACACATCCACAGATGAACTTCTCATCTGACATTCAGACTGAGAGTCATTGACAAGTGTGTGTGTGTGTGTGTGTGTGTGTAATCATTCATTAAAGGATGAACTTCCTTTTAATAAAATATTATATTAGGGATGGAGAATGAAACTTTAGAAACACTATTTTACAGTGTAGTTACTACAGTAATAACTATAAATTATATAAACCAAATCCTATAGCAAGGAAATCACTTTTACTCAGTACTTATTTGTGTAATTACACTAATAATATCCAGTTACACTTTATTTTAAGGTGTCATTGTTACAGTGCAATTATATATTTAAGTAACAAGTAATATTAATTAACTACATGTACTTACTATAGGGTTAGGGTAGGATTAGTTGCATAATTTACTGTTATAACTAAGGTAAGTACATGTAATATAACAAGGACTTCAGATCTACCGCTAGTTAAGCACATCCCTTCAAACATTCAACATGTTATAATTCACACTGACATCAGTGATGTTCTGTAACGAGATTCATCCACTAATGCAAGAGTAAAGCACGCCACAGAAAGCCACACGCCTGTCGTTCATCAAATCAGTTTATTTTAGTTTGTGAGTAACATGATGGATTTTTCCCAAACGGTCCAGACTCATCATCATCCAGACTCATGATCTTCACAGATGCCAGTAAATCACACAATCCATTGGTTTTCCATCCTTCTATCCATCAATCACCTACATGTGAAACAATGGTAATCCAAAAGACAAAGAAAACAGAAAAGAAAGAAAGAAAAGCAGCCCAGATCACAGGTGTACAGACAGACAGACAGACAGACGGGACGTGTATCAGATATTAGCGTAGCAGCGCAGCAGCGATTAGCCTGTGTGTGGTGTGTGTGTTGTCCCTCAGTTACCTTAGAAAGTGCCAACTCTTCATTAGTCTCGGGGTAGAGCTCACGTACGGCAGCTTCCACGCAATATTCGCCATACTGAGAGTATAAACAAGTAACTTTAAGAACGCTAGCGATACGACGCGCGCTAGCTCACTTCAGATCAGGGTACGAGCCCCTCATAGTGCCTTTCTCGTGTCTTTGGGGATTTAGGGGCGGAGTCGAAGTGAGACGGGTTGAGGAAATGATTCAACGGCTTGTTTACGCCCAGGACAGCGTGTCACGCTCTCGCTGAGTGACACTGACTAGAAAACAGAGCGAATCAAGGGTGAGTCTCACTGCGTCTACACGCTTCATCGGAAAAGCCATTTAAACCATTTAACCGCACGATTTAAAAGGTAAAGCATTTATGCAACGAGCTCGTCATGTCAAATGCAAATCATAACCGTCCTGAAACTCAGCCTTCAGGCTGAAGCGCGACGACTCATGAGATTCACCCTCACACATTTGCATTGGAAATATCTTCGATTGAACGGTCGCTTAGTCCTCGTTCTCATGCTGTGTGAGCGTGATTGGTTCAGGGAGATGGGAAGCTGCTGCTGCTGCTGCTGGACAGGATATGACATCACAGTTCACCAGTTATGATCAGCTGACCTGCTGTTTTTGGGCTGGACAGGTTAGAGTCAGTTCAAGAGAAAACACATCTGTACAGCGATCCATGATTTAGTATAAAGTCCATTTGAATAGCAAAAACAATTGAAAAAAACAAACATTAGACAAAAAAAAAAAAAAACTCACAGTACATTCACAGAAAGAAATATTAGCAAATCTCGTGTCCTACAAGTAAGGCAGTACACTAGAAGCTACGAATCTAGCTGGCGTTCTCCCAGCATGCCTCACTGAGCTTCAGACAAAAGCACAAACCTCACGGGACAGAAAACATCTGGTTTATATGGTAAATCTAGGGGTGTGTGTGTGTGTGTGTGGCCAGTTTTATAGTTTATAATGCATGAATCCGATCGTCTTGTCCTTCTATGGCTTCTGGAGTAACTCTAGAACTGAGGAATAAAGCTGTTGGCCTGCAAACCTCACAATACCAAGTGTGCCTTAGTGTTGGGGTTCAGGAACACTGTCCGGAAGAGAGTGTGTGTGTGTGTGTGTGTGAGACAGCCGAGAGGGGGAATGGGATCTACACGCGAGCATCAGATGATCAGTTCAGGAATGGTAACAAAGATTGCGTTTCCTTTTTAGTTATGGAGAAAGTTTCTATGCTATTCAATGGTCATGTGACCATCAGCATCCTCAAGAGCGCTTGAGGAGGCGTGTGATTGGCTGAGAGCGCCGGCTTCTCTCAGAGCGAGGGAACGAGGGATGAGGAGGAGGAGGAGAGGAGAGAGGGATGGTGGCATACGCTTCAGGAGAGGAACTTTAGTCCATCAGTCCTTTCGTGCTTTCCTGTTTCTGGGAGACCTTCTCAGAACGTCGTCCTCAGATTTCTGCACAACACACAAGCATGAGGATCAGAACGGGTTCTGGTTGGAAAACACATGACTATGAACACGTAAAACACCGCTGAGGTCACAGGAATCAAATGTTAGTGATATTTGCAGATGAACTGGAACAAAGCTCCTCAGATGGACTGGATTATCCAGACAGAACATGATCATGCGAGTCTCATAATGATCATCAGAACGTCATCATCGGCTGCATGCTCCGCATAATGCGCTTATAATGAGGCTTCGGCAGTAATGCGACTGTATTGTAACGCATGTAAATGCAAAACATAAATCAAATGTGTGCAGTTAAGCTCATAATCTCAGTAAATATGTGGTGTATGATGTTTAATCCAGTAAACCGGCTTGTCACCGTGTCCTAACTACACGCGACGCCTACTTCAGAAACGGTTTCTATTTTTCTGTGACGTCGCGCTGGAACAACAAACACAAAGTGTGGCGATGATAATCTCAGGTGCTGTTTATGTGCTTTATTTAATGTTAAAAGCGTGTCATGTGACTTTGAATATCATTTAGTGCTCCAGCTTTGCAGCTGTAAAAGCAACAGTGGATAATTCACCTCAGATCCTGAAATTAAACAAATGGAAACAAGAACGTTCAAACTGTGAACAAGTGTATTATTTGACAAAGATTGTTTTAGTAACTCAGCCTAATTGTTTTAATAATGTTTAAATGGTGTAATATTTGTGAATTTGCGAGTGCCGTCAAGATTACTCTCTGGTGCACTCGCCACGAGACTCCGCCCACACGCTGTTCTGATTGGCTGACTCCACCCACACGCTGTTCTGATTGGCTGACTCCGCCCACACGCTGCTCTGATTAGCTGAGGGTTTTGATTGATTTTGACGCATCTCAGTCGCGTTCACAGCAGTGACAAACAAATGAACGAAGCATTTGACTGTCTTAATGAGTGAGTCATTGAATCATTCATTCAATCGACTCGTTCACTCAGTAACGAGACACCGCTGTGTGTCGCTCAGAGACGCGGATTAGTCCTGTGGCTCGTTACAAACTATCTTCATTTGCGAAAGAGCAAAAACAGGCGATATTGTGTCTAAAATGTATTACTAATATATGTCACTTAATATTAACTTCTATTGAACTGTTTTATAAAATCAATATCACATTCGTAATCATGCTGATATTATATATAAATATATTAAATTATATAAATATAAAGACAGAGGTATTTTTGCCCCTTATCTTGAATATTGAGGTCATTATAAAAGGTTTTAATAGAGTAAATCACGCAGTGAAAGTGCACTAGTCTAACCTACTAGACTACATGTAGTGTACGAGTGAAACTCTAGATGTGTTTTAGTGAAGTGAGGGACATACTGGATAATGTCAGATCACACATCATTAAAACAACAATAATGATATTATGGCAGACGATATCACACAACCCTATGTGAGACATGAATATAATGCAGTATCGATAATCAAAACCACTGATTTTGTCTTAAGGTTCAATAAACTTCCATTTCAACCATTTCTTTTAAGTATTATTTCACGTGTCAGGCTTTACAGGGTTAAAAGAGCCACTGAAATGTTAAAGTGTATTAAAGTCCAGTTGCTTCAGAGTGTAAAGCGCCTCGTGTACATGTGTGTCCAGGCTTTACCTCTTGAGATGTGCTGTCGTCTTTGTGCTCGTTCTCGGTATCCTCCGCCTCTCCTGTCGAGTCCTCCTCTTCTTCACTCTTCTTCACTTCTGAGGAACACACACACACACAGTTCAGTTAACACAGCTCAACCTCCGTGAGTCCGAGAGACGAGGAAGAGTCTGATGCGGTTACTGTGACGCTCACATTTGAGCAGATGAAGAGATTAAAGGAGCATTGTGTAATATTTAGGAGGATCTGTCGACAGAAATGCAATATCATACACATAACTGTGTTTTCAGTGGTGTATAAAGAGCTTACATAATGAACCGTTGTGTGTTTATTAGCTTAGAATGAGGCGTTTCTCTCTACACACACCGCGGGTCCACTTACATCAGCATGTTTCTACAGTGGCCCTGAGAGGACAAACGTGTTTCGTCACTGTGCTGTTCTTCGTGTAAAGAAGCTAAAGCTAAAGTCAGCGAATAAAACACTGACACAATGATGAACAAGTCACAATAATATTCACAATAACAGTTTTACTGAATAATCAAGTAAACATCATTTCTTAATTAATCTTTGTAAAGAAACCTCATTGCTGAACTGGCTACTCTCTGCCGTCTCAGACGACGACATCACTTCCTGTCGAGCACCGTAACTTCTGTTGGGTGCAATTCACAACCTCACCACTAGATGCTGCTAAACTTACACACTGCACCTTTAACAGTGAAGTGAGATGTGTGTGCATGTGATGTGTGTGCGTGTGATGTGTGTGTGTCAGATGTGTGCGTGATGTGTGTCAGATGTGTGTGTGTCAGATGTGTGTGTGATGTGTGTCAGACCTGGCTCTTCCTCCTTGGGCTCCTCGTCCTCCTCAGCTCCATCCTTCACGTCTGGCTGAGGCTCGTCGGTCTTCTTGTATTCAGCAGCTGTGGATGCCGAGCTCTTCTGTGGGACACAGGAACACAGTTACCCTACAGGTCAACACTCAGGTCACACACACTCTCTCACACACACACACACACACCTTCCCAGTGCAGCAGAAGACGATGATGAGCACCACAGGCAGAGCCACGGTGAGGACGTACACGACCCAGAGCCACGGTCTCTCTTCAGCAGCCGTTATCATCTGAGTCATCAGACCCGGCTGTGAACACACACACACTTTACTTACACGCATGGACAAGAGCCTCATGTGTTTTCATCATCATTAATAAGAGCAGAAAGCTCCAGGAGCAGCGAACACACATAAAACACCCAATGGAGACAGCGGACGGGAAACACTGGGCTCATACTGTGCAGTCCGCCACGCAGCAAACGGTTAATAATCAAACTAATCAAACTGAACTCTGGTTCTGCATGCAGTAGAGGTCGACCGCTCTAATATTACAAAACTAATATTACATGCATGTTTGCAGCAATACAATTATTATTATCATTATTAAACAAATTAAATCAACCATTTTTATGCAATATTCACAAAACTAGAAATAAAAGAATTGAAACTGAATCGATCTGAAAAATGTTGAACTTCAAAGAAATCTGTAAAAAACTGATTTATACAGCAAATTTATATAAAGCATGTAATCCTACTATAGTATTTTTCACAAATAGAAAAGCTTATGTAAAACACAAACACTGTAAGCAACAGTTTCTCAAATAAAGACCAGCTAATGATAATTACACATTTAGTACACATGAATATGAAATGAATATGACAGCAGTCATCTGGATAAAGCGCATCATAGTCTGAAATCAAGGATATAAAGTTGACTTTCGTCATCTTTAAAACACAAATGAAGATATTTTATGTCAAAGATTTGTGTATGCGATGAACGTATTTAATGTAGGCCTTTTCTCAAATAAACGCTGATAAACACACACGCACAGAGCACATCACGCACGGTGAATGCAGAAGCTCACGTGAACACACCCCTCACTGGTTCCTGTGCTAGTCTGAGCATCGCTTTACCATGTGACATGCTTTATGTGCATTGATCGATTTTTATAAAACTAAATAAAACATTCCTATGTGATTTGAAGAGAAACAAAAGTCTTACTGGTTTAAAACAACATGAGGATTATTAAAGAGAGAACGTTGATTTTTGGGTGAACTGTCTCTTAAGTTATTAACCCCTGACTGCACTGTTAACCCTCCAATCGAATCTTTCGGCCTCTGTCGATTCTCAAACGGGCCACAAACACAGCATGGAGCCGCAGGCTTCTCTCAGGTCCTGTAGCCGGGGACGGAGCCGGCCCTCGACGTTAACATGCAAGGCATGCCTGGAATCCAGCTTTGGGGGAAAAGGCATTTGCACAGGAGGAATTCTCATGAAACCCGGCTAATCCCAGAGTACACTGCGCTCACGGAGCCGGAGACATGCCCATGTGACCCACACAGCAGAGTGCTGATTGGCCCTCGCTCATGTATGGATCAGTCATGTGACTGTAACCGCGACCCCCGCCGCTCTACACGACACCCCATGAAGAGCTTCATGATTCCCACAATGAGGAAAACGAGGACAGAATCGTGGAATCCACTCTACATCTAACGCATGGCTGTACTGTTAAACAAATCATCATATGGACTAGCGTCTGTCAATATTAAAGCGCCTTATATCATGCACAAAAACTCAAAAGGTCTTCGTTTTATGAAGACCTTTTGTGCATGATATGATAAGAGTATGATAAGAATTTTACAGTATTCAAAGTATTAATCAAAATAATAATAATATAATACAATTTAAGGAATTATCACTTTTTCTTCCATTGTTATTTTAACACTAAATCTCTGATGTGCAGCAATTTGTTTACCAAAAAAATAATAGAAACTGTTAAAAGATTAACTAATTAAGTTGTTAAAGGTGCTCTAAGCGATGTCACGCTGAGGAACTCAAACGGCTTATAAAAAATAAGCCTCAACAGTTATTAAAGATGTTCATTAATATTTTCACATGTGTACATGTGAACGGCTGTGCATTAACTTGCATCTACAGTGAGCTTACAGAACCATGTGTCAGAAATGTTGGTTTCTGCATGTAATGATGAAGCGCAGCATTAATTAATGCTCAACGAGAGAGAAATTAAACTGAATCAGAGCCGCTGACATGCACTTTCTTCTCAGGAATATCATTCTTTTCATCAGGCTTTACTTCATCATGTTATCATGACAGTTTTTGATGTTATGCCTCCAAAAGTATCAGTAACACTTTACAATAAGGTTTATTAGTTAACAATATAGTTAAACTAATAATGAACTGCATGTATACAGCATTTATTAATCTTTGTTAATGTTCATTTCAACATTTACTAATACTTTATTAAAATCTTGTTAACATTAGTTAATGCACTGTGAACTAAAACGAATAAACAGCTGGATTTTTTATTAACTAACGTTAACCAAGATTAACAAATACAGAAAAAATGGATTGCTCGTGGTAAGTTCATACATTAGCTAATGTTAACCAATGAACCTCTTTGTAGAGTGTTACCAAAATATCTTGATTTTAATTTAGAAAGAAGAGGTGAATTAAGTAACTATATCTGAACTGGACTTTTTATTTGTATTTTTGAATAATTTAATAGATGTATATTGGCTAATCTAGTGACTAATCCTTCCTCATAAGCACTTATAGTAGCAGCCTAGAAACTAATAATGACAAACTAATTTTTTTTTTACAAAATTTAATACGTACTTGTGCACTATTCTATGCTATTTTGAGATATAGACAGTGCAAGTAATGCATTCACTCTGAATATTCTAAAAAAAGAAAGTGCACTTTAAGTAGCCGGATGATGCACTTATTTAACCGAAAAAACGAAGTGTGGAACGCTGGCCACTTCATGCACTCGACTGCCGCAGCTTTCATTACATAGCGGAGGGGGAGGGGCTATCAGACTGCGATGGTGAAAGACAAAATAAATGTATAAAAAAGTTCATACACTACATGGTTGAGCACATAGTGTATAGTGCGTCATTTGGGACACAGCTGTAGTATTCATGAAAGGAAAAGTGTCCATATGAGCTACTCCACACACGCACACACACGAGAGAGAAGAGGTGGTGTTAGTTACCTCGGCGGCCCCCTCGGCAGCTTTCTTCAGGCCCCAGCCGTCGTTCGCCCACCGCTCCGCCACACTGCGGTCAGAGCTGATGAAGAAGTTGTCAAAGAAGATGTCTGAGGACATGGACCAGAGCTCCAGCCCCACGGCACTGAACGCAGTCATGCGGAACGGGTGCAGGTCCTCAAAGAAGTCTGGGTTCGGGATCTTCCTTGGCTTCCACACGCCCTGACACACACACACACACACACACAGTGTTACAGCCTTCATTTAATACTCACATAGTGTTACAACCTTCATTTAATACTCAGTGTAACACCCTTCATTTAATACTCAGTGTAACACCCTTCATTTAATACTCAGTGTAACACCCTTAATGTAATACTCAGTGTAACACCCTTCATTTAATACTCAGTGTAATACCCTTCAATACTCAGTGTTACACCCTTCATTTAATACTCAGTGTAACACCCTTCATTTAATACTCAGTGTAATACCCTTCAATACTCAGTGTTACACCCTTAATGTAATACTCAGTGTAACACCCTTCAATACTCAGTGTAACACCCTTCATTTAATACTCAGTGTAACACCCTTCAATACTCAGTGTAACACCCTTCATTTAATACTCAGTGTAACACCCTTCATTTAATACTCAGTGTAATACCCTTCAATACTCAGTGTTACACCCTTCATTTAATACTCAGTGTTACACCCTTCATTTAATACTCAGTGTAACACCCTTAATTTAATACTCAGTGTTACACCCTTCATTTAATACTCAGTGTTACACCCTTAATTTAAAACTCAGTGTTACACCCTTAATGTAATACTCAGTGTTACATCCTTCATTTAATACTCAGTGTAACACCCTTCATTTAATACTCAGTGTTACACCCTTTATTTAATACTCAGTTACACCCTTAATGTAATACTCAGTGTTACACCCTTAATTTAATACTCAGTGTTACACCCTTTATTTAATACTCAGTGTTACACCTTTCATTTAATACTCAGTGTTACATCCTTCATTTAATACTCAGTGTTACACCCTTCAATACTCAGTGTAACACCCTTAATTTAATACTCAGTGTTACACCCTTTATTTAATACTCAGTGTTACACCTTTCATTTAATACTCAGTGTTACATCCTTCATTTAATACTCAGTGTTACACCCTTCATTTAATACTCAGTGTAACACCCTTCAATACTCAGTGTAACACCCTTCATTTAATACTCAGTGTAACACCCTTCAATACTCAGTGTTACACCCTTCAATACTCAGTGTAACACCCTTAATTTAATACTCAGTGTTACACCCTTTATTTAATACTCAGTGTTACACCCTTCATTTAATACTCAGTGTTACACCCTTCATTTAATACTCAGTGTAACACCCTTCAATACTCAGTGTTACACCCTTAATTTAATACTCAGTGTTACACCCTTTATTTAATACTCAGTGTTACACCTTTCATTTAATACTCAGTGTTACATCCTTCATTTAATACTCAGTGTTACACCCTTCATTTAATACTCAGTGTAACACCCTTCAATACTCAGTGTAACACCCTTCATTTAATACTCAGTGTAACACCCTTCAATACTCAGTGTTACACCCTTCAATACTCAGTGTAACACCCTTAATTTAATACTCAGTGTAACACCCTTCATTTAATACTCAGTGTTACACCCTTAATTTAAAACTCAGTGTTACACCCTTAATGTAATACTCAGTGTTACACCCTTCAATACTCAGTGTAACACCCTTAATTTAATACTCAGTGTTACATCCTTCATTTAATACTCAGTGTAACACCCTTCATTTAATACTCAGTGTAACACCCTTCATTTAATACTCAGTGTAACACCCTTCATTTAATACTCAGTGTTACACCCTTAATTTAATACTCAGTGTTACACCCTTCATTTAATACTCAGTGTAACACCCTTAATTTAATACTCAGTGTAACACCCTTAATTTAATTTTCACAGCGTTACACCCTTCATTTAATACTCAGAGTTATCAATAGGTGAACCCAATGTGCTTTTATTTGAATTAATCATGCAACGTTCTCTATAAATTAGGAATGCACTGATATAAAAAATTTTTTGGCCAGATACCGATAATTCTTTATATTTAAAAGCCGATAATCGATACATGTAAGCCAATAAATCTAAATCCAATCCAATTTTTGAGAGCCTGATTACAAACACAAAAGTTTCACCATTAAAAGCCATGTCCCAAACACAATTATAATGATGTTTTCATGATAACTTTATGCAGCCGATATGACAGACCAGGGTTCTTAAATTTCAAAGAGTCAAATACAACTACTTTCAGCACCTCGTACGAACCCTGTCAGACTTGCGCTGCTCATGTTGCACTTAACCATATTTTCCTTTTTTGAAGTGATTCCAATCATATTTCAAGCAATTCAAACCCATCATGTTGAACAGTGTGTATCTGAAGTGTCTCAGCTGAAGGGAGTAATCCATTATTTATCGGCTTTAATATATCGGCCAAATCTTCTTATAGGGCCGATAACAATAACATTAAAAATGAAGTTATATCGGCCGATACCGATATGGTGGCAGATATATCGAGCATCTGTAATATTAATGTTCATCATTCAGTAGATGTTTGATCAAGATCTCAGAGCATAAAAAGAGGCGTATAAGATGCTGTGGTCACCTGATAATTAGGGTTGTCGATCATGGGCGGCTTCCACTTGCCCTTGTAGTTTGGGTTGTCGATCATCGGTCTCTCCCACGGGCCGCATCCGGGCGCCGTCTCACACACGGGATTGGGGATCTGAGGAGCTTCCCACTCGCCATCCATATCCTCATCCCTGAGAGAACACAAGATGAGCTCAGGTTCATTTCTCTGCTCTCTTGTTTAAGGCTATAATTATAACAATTAAATCTAGATCACCACCCCAGGAGTCCTAATCTCTGCATTTAAGTCAGTCACTCGATGCTACATCTTTACAGCGCAGCACTCTTGCCTGATGCTTCACATGAAGGTCTGACACCAAACCTCACAGCTCTACCCAAATCTAGCGCTTTTTATAGTTTAAAGCATGATGTTAATGTTCATAATGTCTTCACGCCGCATTTAGCAGATTACAGCTGTGCGATAATATAGTTACATGTTGTGACGATACAAACACACAGGTGAGGCTTGCTATATAGTGAATATTAGGGTTGTGGGGAAAACGATTCATATATGAATCGCGATTCTATCTTTTCGATTTACATCAATTCACAAATTTCAAAAATCGAAGTGTAAGACTTCTTTAACTTCGCAGTACTACTTAAAAGTTATTGAGGTTAATCACAATACGAGTGTACTGGTAAAGTAGAATGTACTACATATCCAACTTTTTAATAACATTTAAATATTTTTTATATTCACAACACTAAAAAGTGGCCTTTTTAATAATAATAAAAATGGTAATATTTCCCCCACCCTCATGGCTTATGAGTATGTAAACTTGAGTTTTTTCCAGATATTTTCCAGTAATATTTTGATAAGACAAACAAGTATTAGTTTTGTTAGATTTTTAGTAATTGTGCATAAGACCAATGATATTTATTAATATTAAAAACAGGGGTTTTTTGTCTTGTGATGTAATGGAGAATGCGTTACCAGTCCTCAGGCTTGAGGGCTTCGGGGTCGCTGATGTACTCCGGCTCCTCATCCAACCAGCCGTCGGGCTTCACTGCGTCTTCATCAGGAATCTTAGCAGGAGCCTCTTCATCCCTGAGACACACACACACACACCATGAGGAAGTGGACAACAACTGATGATTCTGATCCACAGTACAACACACTCACACTAGTGGTGCAACGGATCACAAAATTCCCGGTTTGAATCATCTACGTTTTTTGATCCAAGGATTGGATAATTTTTTGAATATAAAAAACAAAGTATATATATATATATATATATATATATATATATATATATATATATATATATATATATATATATTATATATAACTTTGCTTTTCATTTATTACTTAAAGCTCACTTAAAGTTTTGTGATACCTCATCAAAAACTACTAGCCTAACTAATAAATTTCACACATTCTTAAAAACAAGTGAACTACAGATTCAAGTTCAACAGTCAGTAATAAAATAAGAACAAATACACAAATCACAAGCAGAGATGAATACTAAATAAAGTTACAAAGTCTAACAGTATTCAGGTGCAGAAATTAATAATTAAGCCTAAATGTAAAATAACACTTTGTTCACTTATAAAATAAATAAAGCAACATGTTTTTTAAAGCTGCATTTGGTCATTTTATTAACACTAATGACAGACATCAGCAGGAATATCAGGCTGCCGTCACCGAATACTCAGACTGAAAAAGCTGACAAACATTCTCTCAACTGTCCACTATTACCCTGGTCATCCAGAGATCTCACGAGAGCACAAGCTGAATTTGCTCAGCCAGTTACTCTGGCGTTGAGTAATGATGCTCATTAAATATGCCCCTCGATCTGAGCTGCACCAATCACAGCGGGTTATCTGATAGAGGCGAGATGACGACAGCGCTGTGACGTCGAAGTCATTAGTAAACATTGCAGTATGGCTCTGGATGAACACAGTTGTCTGAAACGGCTTTGGCCGCTACAATGATCGAGTTAGACGTGGCTTTTCATCTAAAACAGGAACAGAAGACGCCGCTCGAATCCTTCCTTTGCAAGAAGGGTGTTTTTGCTGTTTTGCCGACCGGATACGGCAAGAGTCTAATTAATGCGCGAGTCACATGCGTATGCTCCATTCGCATTACGGATCAACTGCGATCTGTTGCACACGTAACTCTCACACACACACACTCTCTCTCCCTCACCAGTCCTCAGGCTTGGCAGCGTCGGGGTCCTGGATCTTGGGTCTCTCGTCCCAGTCCTCTGGCTTCTGGTCGTCGGGGTCCTCGATCTCGGCGGGGGGGTTCACGGCGGGAGTGACATCACTCAGCAGATTCCCGCTGTTCACCACCGTCTGGTCGATCAGGATCTCAAAACTGTTATCCGGGTTCAACACTGCAGGAGAACACACACAAGCATGAGACGGCCCGTAGACACCCACTCGAAACAGGAGAACACACTTCAGACAGAGCATTTGCTTAGGTGTGAGCAGGTCAGGTGTGTGTGTGTGTGTGTGTGTGTGTGTTGTACCCAGTGTGTAGAGATGGGTCTTCTTGTCGGTGTAGTACGAGCGCAGGTGTGTGTGTGTGTGTGTGTGTGTGTGTGTGTGTGTGTGTTACCCAGTGTGTAGAGGTGGGTCTTCTTGTCGGTGTAGTACGAGCGCAGGTCAGGTGTGTTGTGTGTGTGTGTGTGTGTGTGTGGGTGTGTGTGTGTGTGTGTGTGTTACCCAGTGTGTAGAGATGGGTCTTCTTGTCGGTGTAGTACGAGCGCAGGTCAGGTGTATGTGTGTGTGTGTGTGTGTGTGTGTGTGTGTGTGTGTGTGTGTGTGTGTGTGTGTGTGTGTGTGTGTGTGTGTGTGTGTTGTACCCAGTGTGTAGAGATGGGTCTTCTTGTCGGTGTAGTACGAGCGCAGGTGTGTGTGTGTGTGTGTGTGTGTGTGTGTGTTACCCAGTGTGTAGAGGTGGGTCTTCTTGTCGGTGTAGTACGAGCGCAGGTCAGGTGTGTGGGTGTGTGTGTGTGTGTGTGTGTGTGTGTGTGTGTGTGTGTGTGTGTGTGTGTGTTACCCAGTGTGTAGAGATGGGTCTTCTTGTCGGTGTAGTACGAGCGCAGGTCAGGTGTGTGTGTGTGTGTGTGTGTGTGTGTGTGTGTGTGTGTGTTACCCAGTGTGTAGAGGTGGGTCTTCTTGTCGGTGTAGTACGAGCGCAGGTCGGCGTCGGGCTTCTTCGCGTGCTTCTCCTCAAACTCGCCGGTTTTGGGGTTCTTGTGTCTGAAGATGAAGTGCAGCTTGTAATCCTCTCCACACTTATCAGGCCCGAACATGATGGTGTACGGAGTCTTATCCACGAACTCCGCCTGCCACGACACACACACACACACACACATCCTATGATCAGCACCGGGTCCAGCTCGTATGATCCGTCACCGGTGGTCACATCCAAACATCAGACCCGATCACTGACACAGAGAAGAGCTGGACAGAGAACATGTGACCACCAGTGGACACGCTCATCAGTCCTGAATGTGATGTGAAGCATAAGGATGCAGTGTAACGACCACCAGTTCCAGGAATGCACTAATATTTTGTTGGCAATACCAGTTTGCAACTGGTAACACTTTGGAAAAAATAACTCGTCGTTACACTACATCCTTATCCATCGCTTTCTGTCAGGACTTTTACGGGCTTTTCCATAATCACGGAAGTGATGTCGGTGTCCGGGTTAGCGGTAGCATTAGCCGTCAGCCAAGTGTTATTTAAATAAACTCCTGATGTACTTACAAACTTTCCAATGCCTCGTTCTATGAGTACAGAACCTATTTGTGCTACTGTAGAAGTTTGGTCCATTCTGGGCATTATTAGTGCGGTAATTTACCAGATACAGCCTTGGATCCATTAGCGCCTGCACTAACCCATCCGGCTGATGTCTCTAAATAAGCTCTGACTTTAATAATGTCCGACCAGGGGGAAAAAGGCTCCGAACTAGGGGTGGGCGGTACACCGGTGTCATAGTCATCACCGGTGTGACATTGCACCATGACATGGATTTTCTAATACCGTCAATACCGTAATAAATCAATTATGTTCCTTGAACGGCTGCATTTACATTAGGGCTGTAGTCAACCAAAGAAATGCTTAGTCGACCAAAGTCCTGTCCTGCACAACGATTAGTCGACTAAAAAAAATAAAAATAAAAAATAAAAATAAAAAAAAGACGCGATGTTTTGCATTTTGATTGAACATTTATTAAACAATTGTCAGAGCATTTATAAAACAACAACGAAAAAACGTTTTTGTTTTTGTTTTATTGACACCTGGGATCCCCCGCGAAACGGTTCTCATTCGCGCTTGAATAAGGCCGGCGACACACTGGCTGCTGGCGTGAGAGTCTCAGCTGCGTTGGGTGTCTGTTTTTATTTCGGCTCCCATGTTAAAAGGTTGGAGTTTGCACACTGCCTGCGTGAGACACGCGTCTCAGGCGCGGCTCGAGCCACGCGGAAAACGCGTGCATGCTTGAAATAGAACCGACGCCTGAGTGTTCCTGCAACAAGAGTGTTCTCTGGCTAGAGCGCAGAACAGCGGAGTTTGTATGAACCGAAGTGCATGCCTGAGCTTGTATTGCTGCTGTTGCTTTGACATTGTGGAAAATAGAATAAACAAAATGTATTAGACTTTTTACCCGTTATTATCAATCTAAATTAATCTCGTTTTTAATTTAGGCAAACTTAATTTCGTTTTTTCTTTATTTAAATTTCGTTTTTCTTTATTTAAATTTTGTTTTTTCTTTATTTAAATTTCGTTTTTCTTTATTTAAATTCCGTTTTTCTTTATTTAAATTTCATTTTTTCTGTATTTAAATTTCGTTTTTTTCTTTATTTAAATTTCGTTTTTCTTTATTTAAATTTCGTTTTTTCTTTATTTAAATTTAGTTTTTCTTTAGGCCTATTTAAATTTCGTTTTTCTTTATTTAAATTTCGTTTTTCTTTATTTAAATTTCATTTTTTCTGTATTTAAATTTCGTTTTTTTCTTTATTTAAATTTCGTTTTTCTTTATTTAAATTTCGTTTTTCTTTATTTAAATCTACCCTTTACTGTGTCAGTAATTTGTTAGTCAGAAAAATATTAGACTACCTTAAAAGTATTGCTTAATTAACAGACTGTGTGCGTTTTATATCACTAGTGCAGTGTCCGTTCTCGGAGAATATAGCCGCCCTGCTCGCGTGAGGTGCGCCGCTTCCCGCTCGCGCTGTTCTGTAGTTTACTATTAATTCTGAACGTGTCGCGTCTCGCGTGTCTGTCTATATTGCACCAAATGCGACACTGCACTCCCTTGTGAAGTCGATTGGATGAACGGTTCTCGAAATAATCAAAATGCAAACGGACAGACAGACACATAGAGATTACTACCTATATTCCTTACTGAGCGCGAAGCAGCAGTGCAGCCAGCCACAGGTGCGGTTCCCGAGTGTTCTACGTGGTGCGCTAAACTGTGGCGCTGTTACAAAATAGCCTAAATTAAAGCATTTAAAGTTGTGGATAAAACATAGGCTAATTATATTTAGAATACAGTAATATATAACTGCTTATAAAGGAATAAATATCAAGGAGTAAATCAATGAAAATTTCTTTATTGGTGAAAAAAAAAAGTTATACCGTGATATTATACCGTCACCGTTCAAAAGATAAAAAATACCGTGATATTAATTTTAGGTCATATCGCCCACCCCTACTCCGAACCATCCCTTTAAGAAAGCAATTTTTAATCCCAGGGCCGTTTCACTATAAAATGGTGCAGTCTTTGTTAATAGGCTTTCATTCTGTTGGCAAGACTTTAAAATTTAAATTTACAATTTTTTACCAGATGTGCCATTTTCTCAGGTTTGGCCTATAAAGCAAAAACTGGCTTTATTCCTGTTTTCTGCAGGAATAAATTATGCAGTTATAATTGTGTGTGTGTGTGTGTGTGTGTGTGCTTGTAATATTTGAGAGAGAAACACTCTTCTGCAGATCATCCACTGTTTGTCCCAGTGAGTTTTCCTGCATCTAAAGGGAAAAATGTGTTGCTGCGCTCAAACACACACTCACTGAAAGCTCAATATATCAGCCGCACATCTGGAGCACCACTGGATTACATTTATGGCTTTGATTTTCTCAGTTTTAGAGTTCAACACGTTTCATAAAATATACATTTTGAATAAATAATGTTCATGAATCATTTTCATAAACTTAAACCTCTAACTGTTTTTGGCTTCACTTGTTTCACTTCAACAGTAATCTGCCAAGAGTCTTCTTTAAAATGAGACCAAACTAAAGTTCCCAAGCCTCAAACTTCTGTGACAGTTTTCGACAGACCTTTGTGTCCTCGATGGACCCGTGTGTGCCTGTATCTGACTGAGGCTCAAGGCCGTATCGCCAGTGCTGCTCTTCTGTCCTCCAATGAGGATGAAGACTCGTACATCTAAGAGTGTGTATGCCTAGACTGAGCTGAGGCCCACGAGGACCTGAGTCTAGGTTAGCTACTGTGATTTACATCCTCCTCCTCCTCATCACACAGGTGAGCTCACCAGGTCCAGGTCCGGCGTCTGAGACAGCAGCTTCACGTACGCCCCGCCGCAGTCGATGCCCGTCTGGAAGTTCACCTCGTACCTGCACACACACAGCACACAGCTTTACTAGCATCACTTCACACTTCCACATCAGTCTCGAGTGTTGAGACTTCATAAGCAACATGTGACTCTCAGGAGATGTCAGAGTACTGTAATATTGAGCACATGAACACACACAAACACATGACTTTGATTGGTCAATTTCCACCTCTCAATATTTGAGCTAAGCGTTCTCTTTATACTTGATCAGCACAGGCCCAGGTGAACTCCTGCGATGGATACTCACTGGAGGATGAGCGGTTTGGTGTCAAAGGTGAAAGGTCGCAGGAGGAGGCCAGAGATGGCATGATGCTTGGCTTTGGACTTCAACACCAGACCTTTATCTCCGGGGAGTTTAGTGTTCTGCATCTCCTCGACCTCCCACTTCCCTACACACACAACCACACACACCATCAGCTCACACACACACACTTTCAGCTCACATACACGCTCACACACACACACACACACACACAGCTCCTGCAAAGCACTTTACAGCAAATGTCCTGTAGTTCTGTATTGTCAGGGCTGTTCATACGAAGCTCAAACCATCTAAACACAGAAAGCCATCAGTCTGAAGCTGTCCTGTGATGTTCTTTCACTCTCAGGTTCAGCCTTTAGTGGATCGCATGCTGAACTACTCATTTTAGATATCCACACTTCTTTGTATATTTCAAAAATGTTTATGTTTAATGATTAAGACTTTAGACGAACAGATGGGAATGAAACCGCACAGTGAACTCACCGTCATACTTGGCGATCTCCTCATCAATGCCGTCCTTCTTGGCCTGAGACAGAACCCACCTAGGAGGAGCACATGCTTTACACACACAGCCTCTTTCAGGGCACACTGATCACACACATCTTCACATGATATACACTACCGTTCAAAAACTGTTTTCTCAAAGAAATACTGAAATACAGCACTTTAATTCAGAAAAGACACTTTAATCTGATCAAGTTACAGTAAAGACATTTATAATGTTACAAAAGATTCTATTTAAAATAAATGCTGTTCTTTTGAACTTTCTATTCATCAAAGAATCCTGAATAAAATGTATCATGGTTCCTTCAAATGTATGTTTTCAACATTGATAATAATAATAATAATAATAATAATAAGAAGAAGAAGAAGAAGAATGTTTCTTGAGCATCAAATCATCATATTAGAATGATTTCTGAAGGATCATGTGACACTGAAGATTAGATATTCACACAGAAAACAGCTGTTTTACATTAGAATAATATTTCCCGATATAACCATATGAACAGCTGTAATATATATTTGTAACATTATGTTGTGAGGATGATGGACATCTTACCCCTGAAGTGTTCCTTTATCAAATGACTCAGCAAAGTAGTGCTCTCCCATCGGCTCTGGGGCTTTATACGTCACCTTCAGGAAACACATGTGGGAAGATGTTAACCTAGTTGTTTTATATTTAACAACATCTGAGAAAGAGCTGTGTTCCAGACAGGAAAAATGGGTTTGCAACGACATCAGGGAGAGTAAATCTGGACTGAAGTACTTTTTTATGTGAACTGGCCCTTTAAGTGACTTGATCAATGATTGGCAGATCAAACACCTCAACCAATCACAGACAGCCTCTGCTTCGCTCAACAGCCAATCAAAATACATATCTGACCATTTGAAGAATCAGTTCACTTCAGAATTAAAATCTGATGATTTACTCTCCTCCACATCATCCAAGATGTTCATGTCTGTCTTTCTTCAGTGGAAAAGAAATTAAGGTTTCTGAGGAAAACACTCCAGGATGTTTCTCCATATAGTGACTTGGACCTTCGACCCGTTGGACCCCATTGAAGACACTATATGGAGAAACATCCTGGAGTGTTTTCCTCAAAAACCTTCATTTCTTTATGACAGAAGAAAGACAGACATGAACATCTTGGATGACGTGGAGGACAGTAAATTAACAGTGAATGTTACTTCTGAAGTGAACTGCTGCTTTGAGCATGAAGGCTTTGGTGGTTCAGGTCTTGTAAACGAGAGCATGAACTAACGCTCTTACCGTGGGAACCGGTGGTGTAGTCGGGGTCGCTGCCTCCTCTTCCTCGAGCTCTTCCTCATGCATGTCGTCGATGGCATCTTCCACGTCCATGTCCATGTCGTCGGCCTCCTCCTGAGCGCGCACGTGCCCCGCGAGGAGCGCACACACACTCAGAGACACCAGCGCCACACACAACCGCATCTTCAGCTCCATAGTCTGCGCACACAAGACCAGCCCATCAGACACTCTTATAACCAGAGCTTTCTTAGTTAGCTTCTTAAACCATACAGGGCTTACCGGAAGTCACCAAAACTGACAAGTCAGCTTTATTTCTACAGCGCTGCAAACAACACAGATTGATACGAAGCAGCTTTACATGGATAAACAGGAAAATTCCTCAAGTTCTGCTGCAAAGCCACTCTTAAGGCGAGACACTACAGGTGAATAGGGTAACATTTTTAACTAGCAGATATCACCATGAAACTTTCCCAGTTGATTACCTACATTAAGATGAGAAAAAAATGCATTACAAGTTTTCTGTAATTTAATGTTTAAATATGCAAATCAGGCAATATCTAATCAAATATGCACTAATTTGCATATATTTTAAAAAACGATATCTGAGTATTGGATAAAGCCAGGTTAAAAATTATTTTTTCATTGTGTTCACATATTAGATGGGAAAAAATTACAGAGGGATTTACATCTACTTTTGTTATCCTGTAAATCAGAATATACTGTCAATAGCCATGATTTTCGCCATGTTTTTTTAAATAAAATGTTATATAAATCAGGCTAGGAATAATACATTTACAAATCCCTCTGTAAATGTCTTCATAATATAACTAGGTACAAGTCTGGAAAGTTTGGTGTGTATAGGTGCCACTGAAGTGGAGATTTCAGACTTGGAGAATGAGAGAAAAGTCATTTTCAGAAAACGGGCTTTGAAGATTTATCATCAGCCAATGAGATTGCGCATTCAGCCCTTTTACTTTGCAATTATGCAATTATCGAATCATCTAATAAGATTATCAAGCGTGTATATGTTCTTTCATCAATTGTCAGGGTTTGTTTTGTTTGTTCTATGATTGGCTCAACTAAACAGGCCAATAAGAGGCTATTAACTACCATTATTCATCTTAATTATTCTAATGTCTAATTAAAACATCTACAAATGTATAAAACTGATCAGAGATCAGGTAAACCCACAGACACTCCTCATGATCATGGGTCGACGGAGATCATCGCCCCCGCGGTGAACCACTGAAACTTCGAAGAGTTTTGAAACGGTTATGACGTAATGAAGCCTCGGTTACTGAGGTCACGTGACTCCGGCAGTTTGATACACTCCGAACCACTGATTCAGAACAAAAGATTCGTAAAGGTTTCGAATCTTAATGAAGCAGTGTTTTGTAGTATTTAGCAGCTCTACAGAAGACAGAGTTCAATCAGTGCAGTCAAAGGCCAAGTCCATAATAATACTAATGCTGAATCACATTAAACTCATGTTCCTCTCGACTCAGAATAAGCTCCTCTTGCAGCATCTCTTCTCTTCTCTGATGACGAGGGCGGAGCTATGACCTGTCACTCACATGAGATCAGCCAATAGCAAACCACAACCATCCAATCAATTCCCCACAGACACAATCAAGCCCCGCCCACATCTGTTCTTGTTCCTGAAGCGTTTCACTCGGATATACGACACAGTAGAGGAGAAAAGACTCCGCCGCCAACTCAACACGCTCAATCGGCACACTGAACAAAACTTCACTAACATTATTCGCAGCGAGTCTTCTATCTAATAACCACACACTTGGTTTCATATTAAAAGTAAAGCACAAAGCCTACCTGATGCCTTTTCAAATGAATCAAATGGAATCAAGAGTCAGTGAATCAAATGGAATCAAGAGTCAGTGAATCAAATGGAATCAAGAGTCAGTGAATCAAATGGAATCAAGAGTCAGTGAATCAAATGGAATCAAGAGTCAGTGAATCAAATGGAATCAAGAGTCAGTGAATCAAATAGTCTCTAATAATCAACACATCTGGACTTCATCATTAGCAGGACATATGAAGTGAACTAACCCAATCACAGCACAGCTTACAGTTTAAGATATTGCTCCGACACTAAAAGTGTTCATCGAGGCTCACTCAGTGAAACATTCACTCGTGCCGGATCTGCAAAACTACAAGCACATTACGTGCTTTACACTCAGTTTGCAAAACTAATTTTTCACATCCGTGTGGAGTTTGGCGTGTGTGTGGCTAATCATTTGATGTTTTTGTGTAGAGTTACTACACACAAATATCATTTTCAGAAGAGTTAATATAGTTTTGAAGTAAGTGTTTGCTCATGAAAGAGATGTGTGACGTCTTGCATCTTGTGTGTGTAGAGTTTCGAGAAAGGGAGCCATAGGTTCAAACTAGCGTCAGTAGAAGTCCTCACTTCTATGGTCTTATTAGAGACGCGCGCCACACACACGACAGCTACACTGGCTGATGCAAACGCCGGCCTGTAGTTGCCATCCCATAGTGCCCATGACTCCAGTCGCCACGGCGACGGCAGAGAGGCGGAGCCCTGCAGCATCAGCCCCTTTTCTTTAATAAGATTTACCACAATCAGATTACACAAACAACCGGTGCACACACACACACACATTAACATGCAAACACACACTCCTCTGTAACTAACCGGCACTATACCAGAAAACGTGGATAAAGCAATCGCTTCCCCTCTGCACTCGCTATCAGCATCATCTCAGCTGAAGTATCATCTGAAGCCGATCTAAATACTCTAATGACCAATATATGAGCTCAGTTTCAGTCCCGTCTCCAGTGTGTGTGTGTGTGTGTGTGTGTCCTCAGGGGTGTCCGTGAGCCTTCATTAGTTAAACACCACACACACCGCGGAGGTTATGAGCTCAACACACACAGGATTACTGACACACTGAACCTGCAACATCACCATGGCACTCAAAACACAACACAACCATGGAAACACACACACACACACACACACTCCTCCTCCAGCCTTACAAACAAAACACTGCACGTGTTGATGAGGAATGACTGAAGCTAGAATAACGTGTTTATTATTATTATTTAAAGGCAGAGGCTCTGTTAGCGCTGCACGATTCTGGATAAATTGAGAATCACATATTCTTTGTTTCAAATAATTAGTTAATTTAGATTTTTTTTTAAATTCAGTTTGAGTGAATGATTCAATGACTCGCTCGTAGTCTTCACTTGTCTCATTACTGGATGAATCAGTGTTTCTTTTAACAAATCTCTTGAATGATTCAATGACAAACACATTTTGCAACAGTCACTTGTCGCCACCTACTGGTGTGACGACGCAAGCGGAGGGCGATCTGGACGAGCAATCATCACGATCAGATTCTTCACAACCCAGAAGTTTAAAGGCAGATTTTCGCTCCTAAGTGAAAACCGATTGTTAATTGTGTTTTTAAACGACTCGTTATTGTCAGAAAATGACGAACACTTCACGTTTTTGAATTCTTTCCAGTCATTTATAACGCTGTTTCGTTACGCTTTTGGTGCATAAACATTATTTCGAACTCTTGTTATCGATTTATCGAGGAACATTACATCACTATAATTATCATTTTATTGTTGTAATCGACATCAGTGTTTATATCTGAACTAATAACTTTTATCCCAGTGCTTCTGTGATAATCTGATCTATTGTAAGACAGAAATAATGATACGGTGAGGTTGAAAAGACTGTTTATGAAGCGGTTTCATATCTATACATGACAATCTCTGGATCAGAACACAGATCTGAGTGTTCCTGTGATCAAAGGATTAATAGACATGAGAGCCGAATCGCTGTGGAATAACATCGAGTGTGTGTTTGAAATCACGACTGCGATCTTTTAACGATTAATCGTGCAGCTCGAGCTCTGTTCTTTCCTTTCTGGAGGCCATGAACGTTTTGTGAATGATCAAAAATGCTATCAACTTAGGAAAGAGTTAAACCTCGCTGAACTGACCAGAGCATTTCACTTGAAGCTGATGTTTAAGAACAGGACACTTGAGTCGAGGATCCCTGGGGTTTCACAGTGTGTGTGTGTGTGTGTGTATTGCAGTGGGGTCGGGGGTCACAGGATCCAGTCCTGACCCATCTGTTGCTCATCTGTGGGGGAAGAGCGATTACACACTCCAGTCCTCCACCATCAGCACTGTGAAGCTAATCTGGAGAGAACATTAGCATCTGAGCTGAACCAACGCAAGACGTCAGCAGAACGAGCGGCGGACAGACCCGCAGACTCAAGCATCTGAACACCTCCTCAATGAGACCCGTCTGAGTCTTAGAGATGAGCCGACTGCAGTTTCCTTGGCCAAATCTGATGTTTTGTGTGTAAGTGTGACCTGTCGATACTTTATTATTGTAATTTGCAAGTGTAAGTTTATTTTAGTTTTTCATTTCAGTGCATCCCTATTCATTTTACATCACTTTCTTTCTTTCAGTTACTTAAAAAAACAAAATTTTGAAGGTGGTCTCAGAGATTTGGACTGAGAAGTCCTGAAATTAAACTGACACACTTTCTCACATTAATTCAGCGAGAAATAATGAGACTTTGCCACGGCTCCAGCAGGGATTGACACGAGTGTCCACTAACCCTTCAGCTAATCGTCCGCTATCAGTCGATCACTCACTCCTCGAGCGGGTCTGGACTGGCCCGACTCCATCACGCCCCTAAACACACACACATCTGGGCCTGGACGAGGCAGAGCTGACTGACAGCGAGCGTCTTCAGAGCCAGTGTGAGCGGAGATCTGCTCTGCTGATACACACATTAGAGCCGCCAGACCATCAGGCTTCTCTGGCACTGACACCGTGTGCTAACTACACGCGCCGCGCGATAAAAGGTTATTTTCCATGTTACTCAGAGTGTTTGTCGGTTTCTATTTTTATGCGACGTCGCGCTGGAACAACAAACACAAAGTGTGGCGATGATGATCTCAGGTGCTGTTTATGTGCTTTATTTAATGTTAAAAGCGTGTCATGTGACTCTGAACATCATTTAGTGCTCCAGCTTTGAGCTGTAAAAGCAACAGTGGATAATTCACCTCAGATCTTCAAATTAAACAACTGGAAACAAGAACGTTCAAACTGTGAACAAACAAGTGTATTCTTTGACAAAGATTGTTTTAGTAACTCAGCCTATGTGTTTTAATAATGTTTAAATGGTGTAATATTTGTGAATTTGATTATGTAGCTGCTTATCCATTTTCTTGCGAGTGCCGTCAAGATTACTCTCTGGTGCTGCGAGACTCCGCCCACACGCTGTTCTGATTGGCTGTTTCCATTTGTTTAATTTCGCACGCTGTTCTGATTGGCTGACTCCGCCCACACGCTGTTATGATCGGCTGACTCCGCCCACACGCTGTTCTGATCGGCTGACTCCACCCACACGCTGTTCTGATCGGCTGACTCCACCCACACGCTGTTCTGATCGGCTGACTCCACCCACACGCTGTTCTGATCGGCTGACTCCACCCACACGCTGTTCTGATTGGCTGACTCCACCCACACGCTGTTCTGATTGGCTGACTCCACCCACACACTGTTCTGATTGGCTGACTCCACCCACACACTGTCCTGATTGGCTGACTCCACCCACACACTGTTCTGATTGGCTGTGGGTTTCGATTGATTTTGACACATCTTTACTTAAGACATTAATGACTGTGTTTATGTAAAGCATGAGTGTATTTAAGCTCAATAAGACGACGCTAAAGAGAACTTAATGCACTTTTAGTGTCGGCGCTCAGAAAAGCTCATGTCAGAACAGCATGAGAATAAACTGGCAAGTCTTTAAAGGGGACATATCATGCAAATCTGACTTCTCCCGTGTTTCAGTGCTGTAATCGGGTCCCCTGTGCATCCAACAACCCAGAAAACATGAAAAGTGAAACCCAGTTTGTTTAGGTGAGCCTTTCTCTGCAAGCCTCTTTCTCTCCGATCAGATTTCGCTCTCCTTCTGACGTAAGAAGGAGATCTTATAATAATATAACCGGCCCTTAATCTGCACACCAGCCGACATTTGTTTCCGCAAGCGACGACAGAGGCCAGTTCTAACGCATCAGCTCATTTGCATTTAAAGGGACACACACAAAACGGCGTGTTTTTGCTCACACCCACAAAAGGGGCAAATTTGACGAGCTATAATAAAAGATCTGGTATTTTGAGCTGAAATTTCACAGACACAGTCTGGGGACGCCTCACATTTATATTACATCTTGTGAAAAGGGGCATAATATGACACCTTTAAAACACATGCTTAAGGCTAATACAAGACTTGATCTCCGCACTGACAGTGATTCTGTGACAATAACTGTTAGAATGTACATTATATTGGTGGCTTAAACACACAGTGTTTGTTAAACGGGGTCCAAACGGGGGTGCGTTCAGCTCGGCACCCAACAGTGAACACACACACACACTTCCAGACACAGGGTTAAGCCTCTTTACACTCGACTGCACACACAGATCTGGGCTTGAGTCGATGGGGGAAGGTACCACAGACCTTCTACACACACAACCTTCCCAGAGTGCACCAGTGAGGCGTGACGCGCCGCCTCGGAGCAGGACACTGGCCATAAAAGTGGAGAGATAAATCTCTGTAGATAATTGGCGTGACCCCGTTCACAGAGGAACAGTGCTGCACTCCTAGAAGAGAGTTCACACCGAGAATGTCATCTTTGGGTTAAATATTTAGCTATAGGTCAAAGTTGAGCTCTACATCTGATGTGCCAGAATCTGAAAACACACAGTTACACGTTAACAAGGGGTCACGACAACCATTTCCTTGCTGGCATGAGTTGCATGATTCCTTACACACACACACACACACACAAGGAAATAAGACGACTTCTGTTTTAATCAGACCAAACCTCATTAAGTGTCTCGCGTGCCCTTCTCTCCTAAGGCCGGAAATGACGGGTTAACTGACATGTGCTGCTCTAGTTCGGCTGGTTTGGCTTGTCCGTGTCATATCCCTCCCACAGCCACGCTTTCCAGAAACATCCATGCACAAACTCAAACTGAAAGCAAAAGACTGTGTGGAGTGATATTTGATCACTGTATGCGAGGCTGATCGATGTGAACTGGCTCTCTAACACCTGCATCTAACTTTAGTCACACACACACACGTTCATATGCACGCGCGAGGCTTCATGGGAAGATGAACTAAACCTCTCAGGTACTGATTTGAAGCGCACACATCACATCAGTCAGCGCTTGCTCGGCTAACTTCATTCACTGGAGTAAACCTCTGCCAGCAGCTCCAGCATTAGACACGAGCACAGCTTCCGTCTCGCGATCAAACCACACTCTTAACGACATGAAGCAGCTTTCAGTGAGGAGTTCAGCTTTTCTGACATGACACCTGCATCTGTTAGCTTAGCTCAAGCGGCTAGCTGACCAACTAGCCTTTAGGTCAACGCGCTTACTCTCCTTTTTACCCTCCATATATCCCCGCTTTCTTGCAATACCCCATCGTTAAACACTCTGCAGGTGCGCAGAAAGGCACACAGGTGTAGTAAAGCTGGTGTTTGCGGTGTAGTGTACTCACCCGTGCTCACAGATACAGCTCTCCGCCTGCGACTACAGCGCGTCACGTGTGGCTGTGGACGATGAATCCCCACACACAGGCCCCGCCTCCCGCGCGATCCGATTGGCTGCTGAGTTCAGCGTGGGCACGCCTCTTAGATCTTGCGCGATGATGATTGGTCAGATATGACGTCTGTCACAGACTGTGGTCTCCGCCTCCGACCTGCACCTCGTGGACGCCGCTGATTGGCCGAGGCGTACACGGAAATGCACGCTCATTGGATACATCACAGCAGAAGCGAAAGATGACGGATTTAATGTGAGGATCACTTCATGACTGGCTTTCAAAAGTGTTTTTCTCACTTATGACATGCCTGATCATAAGGAATATTATTTAATCAATCTGATACTTCTAATATTTAATTTAGTGCATACATGTAAAAATGTGGGTAATGAGCATTTTCATTAAGTATTTTATATTTTTAAAACTGTTAGTATTTGCTAACTTTAATTCTATCTTTTGATTTTATAATTTTTTTTGTTCGTTTGTTTTGTTTATTAACAAACCTTTTTGGCTGTATTTGTAAATCTTTAAAACCAACCCATAAAAAAAAGAAAGAAAAATATGACTAATATTTATAAAACAATCAAACACCCACAGCTCGCCTACATTACATTTTATACATTTTATTTTTGTCATAAAGGCTTCTGCCTAAATGTTTGAATTCAATAAAATTAGATTTGCAGACAAATGTAACGCTTTCTTCTCTCTTTTGAGGATGATTGTGTCTAATACACAGAGAGCTACCTTCATTTTAGTACAAAATCACCATAAAATCTTTGGTATTTTGCGAAAATAACTGTGTGAATGTAGAGTCATTATGACCTGACAGTATGTAATATAATCACAGTGCACTGAGAATATGATCTTATCGCATCTGTGACTTTAACATCACCAGCAATATAACCACTGACTCCCATTGTATGGATATTAACAATAATAAAAACCAGAAACATTTCTCAAAATATCTAATAAAAGTAAGTTACAGTAAATGGTATTAAATCTTCATCCCTTAAAGGGACAGTACACCTTCATCATTTAGTTGTCCCAAACCTGAATGTCTGTGTTTATGCTGAACACAAAAGAAGATATTTTGAGGAATGTTTGTAACTCAACGGTTGATGAACCGCATTGACTTCCATAGTGTTTTCCCCATGTGGAAGTCACATGTTCAGCAGAAGAAAGAAACTCATTCAGGTGTGGAACAGTAAATGGTTTTCAGGTGAACTGTCCCATTGTGGGAGCACTGGTATATGTATATAGTGTGTAGATAACTGACAATGTGGACTTGTGCTCTTTCTGTAAAGCTGCTTTGAAACGATGTGTGTTGTGAAAAGCGCTGTACAAATAAATGTGAACTGAAATTTGAATTGGAAATATGGTTTATTGTTGTGCGAGTGAAACTGAGCTCAGTGTTCAGGACACACCTGCAGTGTTTCAGGTGAGCATCATCATCATCATCATCATCATCAGTGGTGAGACCGGTAGAGCGAGGCGAGTTAACTCGTACTATAAACACGGTTAGTCTCGCAGAAACTGTGCTGGAGGGGCAAATGCATTCACAGATACGAGTGATTCGACTCTTCATTAATATATATTAGGATATAGCCTATCATTTGTATCTCGATTTATTGTCACTTGTATTAAACACTTCCACACACGCATGACCAAACTTAGTGTATTTACTAGTTGCCATATCAACACTATATAGAGGAAAAATTGAGCCAAAATTCAGAAATCTTTGGAAGATATCACTGAACATTTACTTGACCACAGCAAAAGTACATTTCTTACTTATGTAAATTTTTCGTCTGTTTTTGTGTGTGTGTGTTTATTTAGACAAATCTGGTATTATTTTAATCTTATATCTGTTATTTAACAGTTGTTTAATGCTGATCTAACAGCAGAAGACACTAGCAGGGTTTGAACCGGGGCATGTTGTCACACTGGGTTACAATGAGCCCCTATTAGAACTATGATACTCTATTCTATGAATTCTATTGAGAAACCATGAGAAACAGGTGAATAAAGACTGAGAGTCAATGTTCTGTAATTATTAGGCTATTATGTTTTGAACTGTGCTGTATAGCTGTGTTTTCCCGTGTATTTGTTGTCAAACTCAAAAATGTTTATTTTTAATTATTAAAAAGTGCCATTATTTTATATGAAAAAGTTAATAATTGTATTTTATTGAGAAAATATTTTAATTTGTCTTGTATATTTGATTAGATCAGATAATATTTTAATCTGTCATATGGTCGTGTTATAATGTACTCCACCTATGGGGCATGTTGTCACACTCACTTCCATTCTTTCAGGGTAAATCAAGGAAAAAGTAAACACTGTATTAATGAAACATAACCACATAATTGTACTAGATATGTGTGAAATTAATGAGGGGAAAAAAATAATAATACTCTGAACCCTAAGCTGAGCAAGTGTAAGGTTGTGCCCCACTCTTCTCCTACTTTGCTGTTTAACAGCATATAAACACTGAAGTCAAGTTTGGACTTTGACTTTATTTAATTCAGCTGCGCATTACATGTTCATCTGAGTCTATGGATCAAACGGGCCAATCAAGAGAAAGCGATGAAGCGACAGTGAAGCCTTCGCGAGTCACGTGACTGATGTCGCAGCGATGCCGAGGGTCACGTGATGTTCTGCACAAATCTTCTGTTTCTTTCTTTCTTCTGCTCCAGATCTCCTCAAACGCGCTGGTCCTCCTCTAACACTCAGTGCTGATGTATAGAAGTGTTTCATAAACTAAACGGAGATGCGTTATAAGGCATGAACGCATGAGCCTATCAGAGCCCGTGTGCCGCATCTGACTGCATATATTAATCATTTCTATTATCATACAGCAGGCTGAGTGTGCAAACACCCGTGCATTGGCAGACACTGAGCTGAACGGGTCCGTTATGGAAATATTCTCTGAACATTCAAAACATTCTTGGTGATGACGTCATGATGTTATTGTGGGAACGCCACTTTCGAACGTTCTGACACATTTAAAAAACATTAAAAAAACGTTCGATGAACGTCTAAAGAAACCGTTTCAGAAAAAAACATCCCATTAAGGATCTATATGTGAAGACCTCCGATGCAAAAGCCTTTAAAAGCCACCTAATGTAAAAAAATGAGATAATAATATTGAGTGAACGCTCTTCAAACTCACTAAACCCCCTCAGCCCATTCATGCCGGTCCGTAGAAACATAGGAGTCTGATAAGAATGTTAATAATAAACAAAAAATTTGGACGGACTTAGAGGCTTTTGCATCTGAAACCTTCACATGTTCTTGTACTTCTGTTTTGAGAACAT
>CM040833.1:34849026-34896526 GCA_022828995.1 Vimba vimba
ACACTCAGTGATTAAAGAATAACAAATAATAAATTAGCAATGGCAGCAAACAGACACAACTGAACAAATGTACGACTGAAACAGTGTTTTAAGATTTTCAGGTATTCAGGTTCAGAAACTAATCAAATGTAAAATAACAGGCCACTTTATTAATAACATATACATTACAGTTACAACAATTACAATTACAAATATACAATATAGTTACAAAGGTTATTCAGTGAAGAACGAGTGAATCTTCTCTGTCTGTTGTCTGATCAGTGTTATTATAGACGCCGCAGGAATATTAGTGCTGTCACTTTAAGAGCTGCACTGACACACACACTGATCCAGTATACTGACACACACACACACACTGATCCAGTATACTGACACACACACACTGATCCAGTATACTGACACACACACACACACACACACACTGATCCAGTATACTGACACACACACACACACACACACACACACACACACACACACACACACACACACTGATCCAGTATACTGACACACACACACACACACTGATCCAGTATACTGACACACACACACACACACTGATCCAGTATACTGACACACACACACACACACACTGATCCAGTATACTGACACACACACACACACTGATCCAGTATACTGACACACACACACACACACACACTGATCCAGTATACTGACACACACACACACTGATCCAGTATACTGACACACACACACACTGATCCAGTATACTGACACACACACTCCTGAAGCACTGATCCAGTATACTGACACACACACTCCTGAAGCACTGATCCAGTATACTGACACACACACTCCTGAAGCACTGATCCAGTATACTGACACACACACACACACACACTGATCCAGTATACTGACACACACACTCCTGAAGCACTGATCCAGTATACTGACACACACACACACACACTGATCCAGTATACTGACACACACACTCCTGAAGCACTGATCCAGTATACTGACACACACACTCCTGAAGCACTGATCCAGTATACTGACACACACACTCCTGAAGCACTGATCCAGTATACTGACACACACACACACACACTGATCCAGTATACTGACACACACACTCCTGAAGCACTGATCCAGTATACTGACACACACACACACACACTGATCCAGTATACTGACACACACACACACACACACTGATCCAGTATACTGACACACACACACACACACTGATCCAGTATACTGACACACACACACACACTGATCCAGTATACTGACACACACACACACACTGATCCAGTATACTGACACACACACACACACTGATCCAGTATACTGACACACACACACACACACACACTGATCCAGTATACTGACACACACACACACTGATCCAGTATACTGACACACACACACACTGATCCAGTATACTGACACACACACCTGAAGCGCTGAAAACAGTGGAAGAGTCTCGCGCTTTAATGGTTTAAAGTCATACTGAAACGCTCACAAAGGAATCGAAATTTTTATGTTATAACAAGTATCTGATTCCAGAATTCGATTCCAGGTTATATATATATAAATATTCCCTTTAGATGAAGAGAATGAGGTTGTGAGAGTGAGAGTGTGTGTGAGAGAGTGTGTGTGAGAGGCTGTACCTCGCTGAGAATGACCCACACCGGAGAGTCGGTCAGCACTGAGAGTCTCAGAGCCTCCAGCGGCCCGAAGGAAGAGTCCACCTCGCCCTCCGCCATCCCGTTCTCAAACCTCCCTGAGGACACACACACACACACACACACACACACACACACACACACTGTGACACGATCCTAACACACATCAACACATTCAACTCTTCTGAGATCATGTGCGGAAGATCGGGACAAACCTTCATACTTTAAAGCATCAGTTCACTTCAGAATTAAAATCTCCTGATAGTTTACTCTCCCCCCCTCATCATCCAAGATGTTCATGTCTGTCTTTCTTCAGTGGAAAAGAAATGAAGGTTTTTGAGGAAAACACTCCAGGATGTTTCTCCATATAGTGTCTTCAATGGGGTCCAACGGGTCGAAGGTCCAGATGTGAGTTTCAGTGCAGCTTCAAAGTCTCGACACGATCCAGCCGAGGAATAAGAGTCTGATCTAGACAAACCAGCGGACATTTATAACAGAAATAAACATTTATATACTTTTATCCACAAATGCTGGTCTTGCACTCGCTGTGATGCGACACACATTACGTCATCAGGGTGAAAGGTCAAGCATGATGTAGGTGTAAGAACAGACCCAGTGTTTAGCCAACGTGCAGAGACTAAGTCAAACGCCATTTACAAAATAATAAATAAATAAAAGGTAAAACAACGATGTCGGACGATTTTGAAGCTGGAGGAGAAAATGAGATTGAGTTTAGGTCTGTTCTTACACCTACGTCACACTTGACCTTTCAACCTGATTACGTAATGTGTGTCTCATCACAGCGAGTGCAAGACCAGCATTAGTGGATAAAAGTATATAAATGTTTATTTCTGTTATAAATGTCCGCTGGTTTGTCTGGATAAGACTCTCTAGATAAGGGTTGGAGATCAAATTATCAGGAAATTTTAATTCGGAAGTGAACTAATGCTTTAACTAATTCAGTCGGAAAACACACCATTGAGAGTGCACTGTGCCATACATGACTTCCTGTGAAATATCTCACAAAACACCAAATAAACCAACATATGTCATTTGACTTTGGATGATAAATATTTTGAATGATTCACATGTATTTTTGCTGGATCCTGCAGTGCTCCGAAGCGTCTGCTTGGATTATATTCAGCACATTAATGACTGAAGGGGAAACTGACGCTCTGACACGAGGGACGGGCCTCAATAAACCCCGAGGCGCAGTAATCAGACAGACATACATAATCATAATCATGAGAGGGAGACAGCCAAACAGATCAAAAACACTTCAGGCTTTTCAGAACCAAGATTTGCTAGGATTTTCTCCATGGATTTGGAGTGGGAGTTCAGCAAGAGAAAGACAGAGAGCATTCATGATTCACACTAGGGCTGGTTACTGACACAAATTCAATATGGATTCATTTATATATATTTATATATATCAGGTATATCAGGTACATGTCAATATATATCAGGTACACGTCAATCTTTTTCAATAGAGAAAAAAAAGTTTAACGGGAACCAGTTGAAACCATACATCAGGCTAAGGGTTCAAATTAACAACTGATTCATATAGAAACATTTTTTATTATAGTAAAGTCATAACTTTTTATTGACATTATGTTACTACTCCAATTCGTTTTTTTGAAATGTATACATTTGTTTTCATGACAGATTTATTCAAACATTGAGGAATAGTTTAAGTCAAAATATAAGAAAATGTAATATAGTGCATATATTTATCAAAACGCTCCTTATTTTTCCATGACTATCGAGTTTCTGATCACTGAACGGCTTCTCTGAGGTAAATGTGACGTTACATTGTTTTATTGACGTCTTTCTGCGGTTGAAACACTGACTGATGGATTACATGAGACATGACTGAGTTCAGTGAGTTGTTCTGTATCTTCTGATGTTTATTTGCTGCTGTAACTAGATGATCGCTTCATCTGTCTCACACACATTAAAGAGACACAAACACACATTTACTGACTGAATTAAGTGATGAAACTAACAGAATTTAAAAGCTAAGACTGTTTCATATCAAAAATAACAAAGCACAAAGCTTATTGTGATTATTGACTGGGAGGAGCTACAAATAATGTTTCCTGAAGTTTTGTTCAACTGAAAACAGCACTGACTAAAAGATCGATTCTTTTGATTTAAGAATCAATATCTAAATGAGAATAAATTGCAGTCGAGAAATCAGTATGTTCAACTCAATCCCAAATAAAACCAACATCTTTTCCATGTGTTGAACCGAAGTGTTGAAGTGTTGGAGAAGTGTAACACTGGCGCTCTCTCAGGAGAATGTCACTGTGGAGATGCTTTAGTAGCGCCATATGATATTACATCAATTCTGCATCGTCTAAATGAGTAAACAGGTTCAAGATGGTGAAAACAAGACAGGTGTTTGAATAAACCGTCAGAAAAGACAACTTATTTAAAGCAACAATTACGCCATCACGTGCTTCATCCAAGCATGAATCATGTGTACGGGCTGGATCATGAATACTGCTGCTGTATTTAGTGTGTACTTCACAGGTGTGCGCTCACCTATTCTGATGAAGCCGTCTTCTGTGCGCTGGTACTTCGGCGTCTTCTCTCTCCCCTCCTTCAGTGCTTCTTTCTCCGACTGAATATTCTGATCAAGAGGGACAGAAGTGTTGGAGTGTTTCAGCATATAACACACACACACACACACACTCTCTCTCTCTCTCTCACTCACTCACTCACTCACTCACTCACTCACTCACTCACTCACTCACTCACTCACTCACTCACTCACTCACTCACTCACTCACTCACTCACTCACTCACTCACTCGCTCACTCACTCGCACTCTCTCTCACTCACTCGCTCACTCACTCACTCGCACACTCACACACTCACTCACTCACTCACTCACTCACTCACTCACTCACTCACTCACTCACTCACTCACTCACTCACTCACTCACTCACTCACTCACTCACTCACTCACGCCATTTGTCAACAGATTAGCCCATAATCTAGTTTTTACAGTAAAAACAGCAAACCAATATTGCAAATGATCTCAATTAATACATTTACATTTAATTATTAACAGCAGGGCAACAATATACAAGTGCCGTGACCAGTCCCAGTTAGTCCAGCACAGGACACGTAGCAAGGTGTTTTTTAAATAGATATATAATAGTAAGTGTTAGTATTAATGGGTTGAAGGTGTGACGAAAGAGATTCAGCAGTTTCTTATAAGTGGCCGAAGACTCCGCAGCTCAGGTTGAGTTCTGCAGGGAAGTGATTCTGTGCCTCTTTGGGATGATGCACCACAAAGTTTCTGGAAGACACATCGGTCTGAAGTAATGAGTTCAGGAATAGGGATGCAGAGCCATTAATTAGATTAGTCATTTAATATAATTAATGATTTCTTTCCAATTTATCATTTTTTTACACAACTTGTACTGTTTTGTTAAGCTCAACCCTTTTATATTATGTTTCTTGAATGTGCGGGTTTATATCAGTAACCAATATTTGGACTCAAAATAGCTAGTCCTGCCTCTGTGATACATTCATTTAGACTAAATATGCATCTCACAACTTTAAAACTATATTCAGAGAAGAAAAAACTAAACAAATATTGGTAACAGTGTTGCAAAAGTCAAAAGTCTTTCAATCTATTAAGCATTTTTTAATCATAAATATATTTTCAAACAGACATCTCCAAATTAATGTGGAAACATAATAAACATAAATATTTTTAATATTTGATATCTGATAATGCCAGCCATATCTACTGAGCGGATTATCAGAGAGACTTCAGCTTTTGCTTTTATCAAACCACCTAGCAACCACCCAGAACATCCTAGCAACCACCCACAGCACTGGGGATGAGTTCTGCACAGACAAACAACTCTTTTCTTTGTGAAATGTAAAAATCTCATTTAGCCCTTTATTCTGTTGCATGCAATAATCTCTATATGAATGAGCAGTTTATGAAAGCGAGTGCAACTGTATTTTTCCAGATCGGAGATGATATTCCTTTATTAAAAAAAATAAATATCAGTTTTGGTAAAGATTCTTCAGAAAGTGATATATTGAACCAATCTGTGTTTCTGCTTTTCTATCAAGAGAAAATAAAAATGACAGCAAAAATAGTTAAAGTGTGAAGGACGCATTAAAGAGAAGTGATGCAGGAGCCCTGAGCTGACATTTAGAGGGAGGAACACTGATGGTTCCATCAAGAACCTCTAACATCCATGGAACCTTTCCATTGCACAAAAGGTTCTTTATAGTGGAAAAGGGTTCTTTCGATTTTTTTTTAAAATGTTCTTAACGCTAAGAAAAAAATGTTTCTTTTAAGAACTGATCACTGAAAGGGTTCTTTGAGGAACCAAAAGTGGTTCTTCTATGGCAAACTTTTGGAATCTATTTTTAAGAGTGCATGAATTTTAAAGGTTGTTTATGGAACCATCAATGCCAATAAAGACCCTTTATTTTTAAGAGTGAAGCTCAGCGCACACATTCACAGCAGTTGTTCCTGTTGATGAAGGGCATCTCCAGAACTCCAGTGGTTCAAGTCTTCCCTCTCAGCAGGTCCTTCAGTGTGTCATGGAGGGGTGAGGTGTCTAAGACCCAACATCTAGCTACTGGAGTGCCTCAGGGCTCAGTGCTGGGACCACTTCTCTTCTCCATCGACATGTCATCATTAGGATCTGTCATTCAGAAACATGGATTTTCCCATCACTGTTATCATCTAGCTACTGGAGTGCCCCAGGGCTCAGTGCTGGGGCCACTTCTCTTCTCCATTTACGTCATCACTAGGATCTGTCATTCAGAAACATGGATTTTCCCATCACTGTTATCATCTAGCTACTGGAGTGCCTCAGGGCTCAGTGCTGGGACCACTTCTCTTCTCCATTTACGTCATCACTAGGATCTGTCATTCAGAAACATGGATTTTCCCATCACTGTTATCATCTAGCTACTGGAGTGCCTCAGGGCTCAGTGCTGGGACCACTTCTCTTCTCCATTTACGTCATCACTAGGATCTGCCATTCAGAAACATGGATTTTCCCATCACTGTTATCATCTAGCTACTGGAGTGCCTCAGGGCTCAGTGCTGGGACCGCTTCTCTTCTACATCTACATGTCATCACTAGGATCTGTCATTCAGAAACATGGATTTTCCCATCACTGTTATCATCTAGCTACTGGAGTGCCTCAGGGCTCAGTGCTGGGACCACTTCTCTTCTCCATTTACGTCATCACTAGGATCTGTCATTCAGAAACATGGATTTTCCCATCACTGTTATCATCTAGCTACTGGAGTGCCTCAGGGCTCAGTGCTGGGACCACTTCTCTTCTCCATTTACGTCATCACTAGGATCTGTCATTCAGAAACATGGATTTTCCCATCACTGTTATCATCTAGCTACTGGAGTGCCTCAGGGCTCAGTGCTGGGACCGCTTCTCTTCTACATCTACGTGTCATCCAGAAACATGGATTTTCCCATCACTGCTATCATCTAGCTACTGGAGTGCCTCAGGACTCAGTGCTGGGACCACTTCTCTTCTCCATCGACATGTCATCCAGAAACATGGATTTTCCCATCACTGTTATCATCTAGCTACTGGAGTGCCTCAGGGCTCAGTGCTGGGACCGCTTCTCTTCTCCATCTACATGTCATCACTAGGATCTTCCATTCAGAAACATGGCTTTTCCTACTACTATGCTGACGACACACAACTATAATAATAATAATATAATAATAAACTTTATTTTATATAGCGCCTTTAAAAGTAACATCTCAAAACATCTGAAATTAAAAGGTACATATACCTTTTAAAAGGTACACATAACAGTGCAAACAGTAAAAAACTAACCAAACAAAAAATAAAAAAATCACTAAAAAAACAAGCATAATAATGACATGAATCACACAAACGCTACCCTAAAAAAGTAAGTTTTAAGGGATGATTTAAAAACACTAAGGGATTCTGCATTCCTAATCTCAGAGGGCAGGGAATTCCACAATTTAGGAGCCAAAGAAGAAAAAGCCCGATCACCCATAGTTTTTAGCCGTGTTGTTTGGACAGTTAGAAGACCAGCTTCAGAGGAGCGTAGAGCACGTGTAGGAGTGTAGGGGGTTAGAAGCTCACACAAATATTGAGGGGCCAGATTATTCAAGGCCTTATAAGTGAGCAACTCTACCCTGAGGCACCAACTCTACCTCTCATTGCAGTAAGAGGATCCAACGGATTTTTTGCTGGATGAAGGACCATCACCTTCAACTAAACCTTGCGAAGACTTGTGATCCTGGCCAACCCAACACTTCATCATAACTTCTCCATTCAGCTGGGTTCATCATCCATAACTCCATCCAGGGCAGCCAGGAACCTTGGAGCTGTGATTGACGATCAATTGAACTTCACAGAACACATTGCTAGAACTGCCCGGTCCTGCAGATTTGCCTTATCCAACATTAGGAGGATCAGGCCCTTCCTATCAGAGCTACTCCTTGTCCAAGTGCTTGTTCTATCCAGACTGAACTCTTGTAATGCTCTCTCCTTCCAGCATCACTGTCAAACCTCTGCAACTGATCCAGATGCTGCAGCGAGAGTGTCTTTATCGAGCTGAAGAGACGCACGTCACTCCTCTCCTCATAAACTTGCACTGGTTTCCAACAGCCGTTCGTATCAAATTCAAGGCCCTGATGTTTGCCTACAGAACAACCACTGCCTCTGCATCTTATATACCTAAACTCACTCACTTAATAATGTTGGGTTAAAAATAACCCAAGGAGTAACCCAACTATGGGGTGGTATAGCACCTTCAGTGCTCCAGGTTAAAAGTAACGCAAAAGTTAAATTAACTATTTATTTTTATTTATGACATTATTTAAATAAATAAAGTACACTTTGTTTTCAAATACAGATTGTTTATTTGTATAAAACAATAAATATGTCTCAACAAATATATTTTTAAATTACAAACTAAATATTGGGGAGTCTAGAATTTAATGTAAATATACATAATTATGTACAGAAATTCAAAATACACAAGTGTACATACAACATACGTATTTAACCCAACAGCTGGGTCATTCCTAAAAGTTACCCAACAATTTTAAAAACATTATTGGAAAAATAACCCAACATAGTGACCCAATTTGTGTAACCAAATGGTTGGGTTATAAAAAATAAGCCAACGTTTTTTACTGTGCACTACTTCAGACCCATGTGTCCTCCAGACGTTTGTGTTCTGCAAGTGAACGGCGTCTTATGGTGCCATCATCCCAAAGAGACACAGAATCACTTTCACAAACCTTCACCTGGACTGTTCTCTGCTGAACTCAACCCGAGCTGCGGAGTCTTTCTCACCAAACGGCAGAAGACGCATCTTTTTCATTAACACATGACACATTAATACTAACACTTCCTATTCTATGTATTATCTATTCTCTCTCATGAAGACTTCAGATGCAAAAATATTGACACATATTGTGTCTGTGTCCCTGGCAACTGTAACTTCTTGGACCGAAACGCTGTGATTTGATCCAAAAGAAGACAAATATGTTCAAAACCCCCAGAAGAGCGACGCTCTAATTTCCCAAACTGCATTAACAGCATAAAACAGACCACAAAGACTCCTTTCTCCAGGGCATTCCCTGCTAATTTCCTATATCCGGCTGAATTCCATAAACATCCCTTAAGGGAGTTTTACAAAGAGGGAAATGAGGAGAAAAGAGAGATATAACAACCCGGCAGGGAGGAGAAGCAGAAACCAGCGAGAGCATGAGAGATATTAAACGGAGGCTCTCTCTCTCTCTTTCTTAGAAAATCCCGCGATTAATCTTGCGGTGAAGGTCCGTTTCCGGCTGTAATCTTAAATCACAGTGCCGCCCCTCGTCTGCGCTCTCTCGGGAGAAAATATCTCCTCTGCACCGACCGCACACACGCAGGTCACGTTTTATTACTGTGTGTCAGTATAGTTGCATTAGATCATAAAACAGAAGTATATCTCTATCTCCACTGCTTTGCTTTCTCCTATACGTTCCTCCAGTTTGGCTGTGTAGAGCAGTGATGGAGAGATGCGGTGACTTTCTCATGATTCTCTTCTTCTTTAAACGAGTCTCTTGTTACTTATGTTCATATAATTTTTGTCACATTTACAGGGATAGTTCACCCTAAAATTAAAATTAAGTCATCATTAACTCACCCTGGTGTTGTTCTAATGCCGTACGCCCTTCTTTGTTTTTTAGATCACAAAAGTAGAATTGTTTAAAAATGTCCCGCTCACGCTCATCCATATAATGGCAGTGAATAGCAACCAACATCAAGCTTTAAAAAAGATGCAAAAGTATCCGAGAATGATCCGATGCGACACATGTCGTATGGTTTGGTGAAAAACGAATCTCTCAAACAGAGATTTAATGTATAATTTAATGAAAATCCTGCCGTTGATCATCTGTGCTCGACTGCGTTCATGAGACTCTATTAACTCCGAATCGCACAGAAAAACACACGAGTTATGAGAAATTAAAGTCCCCCTGTGGTGTAAATCCAGCTTTTAATGTTGTTTATATGTCTATGTGGTGTTTTTAATATGCTTTAAGACATTATGCTTTTTTTTTTTCTCCTTAAAACTGCAGTGAACCAAAGACAGTCTCAAAAACACGCTTTGAAATCGCTGGTGTTTCTGACGTCACAAACTACCTTGTAACCAATCAGATCAACGTGTGATCGTCAACCAGTGGATCTCTGAGCTGAGTGAGTGAGTGGAGGCGGGGCTCATTTGCATATTCATAGAACCGCGCATACTAAATGAGGCAAGGGTGTCGAGTTACATTCAAGATATTTTAAAGCATAAAGACTTTTTTTTCCAAGGACATTTTTTTTTTTAAATATGTCATTTTGGAGATCAAAGATGAGTTTTAAGGGATAAAATGATTGACTACAGGGGGACTTTAAGAGTTAGAATATCCATTTACCGTCTTCTCTGGTGAATATATCCGTTGTGTTCACATCTGTCAGCTGTCATTCTGACTGTCATCAGACAAACAGTGGAGAGAGTGAATGGACACTTTTCTGTGATTTCTGTGTGTTGTCTTACATGTCGTGTGTTCATGAGTCTTGATCTTTTGCTCTCGGTGGCTGATGTCGTCCACTCGCAAGCATGATTCGAGGTATCACATGCGTCTGTAGTGCAAATAGTGAGTCATGGCACGCTTAACACTTCAGGATAGGGATTTAAACAAGTCCTTAACTCTGAGGTTCAGCAATGCTTTCACATTTATGCCAAACTATGATAAATTCAGCTCTTGACATCTGCTCAAACAGGAGGCATGCCAGCGCTGAACACGGACTGAAGTATTGAGCTGGATGAGACAGTGTTTCAGCACAGATCTGGTGTGTTTACAGAGGAGCAGTGAAGCAGAGCAAACACACACACATAATCACACAACACACACAATGACAGGGACTCACGTCGAAAGGAAGAACCTCCACTGTAGTGTTGAAGAGCTTGTCTCCGGGGTGCTCGATGTTTCCACTGCGGAAGAAATACCTGCACACACACACACACACACACAAATATCATCCAAACCATCAATCATATCAATTCCATAAGGAGTACAATGCTAAAGAACGCTGTTGCAGAGGCTTCCTTATATATCATCTTATCAGGCATTTATTTATAGAGCCTGCAGTGCACAGTGGCCCCGAAAGTATTGAGACGGTCGTGAGTAACAAAAAAACCCAGTAAAAAAAGTGAAATATTATTTCCATTTTAAATCAGCTGTTCTCTATGTGAATATACAGTAAAGTGTAATTTATTCCTGTGATCAAAGCTGAATGTTCAGCATCATTACTCCAGTCTTCAGTGTCACATGATCCTTCACAAATCACTCTAATATGATGATCTGATGATCAAGAAACATTTATGATTATTATCAGTGTTTTTGTGCAAACCGTGATACATTTTTTATTTGATTCTTTGATGAATTGAAAGTTCAAAAGAACAGCATTTATTTGAAATGGAAAGACTGTAACAATGGAAATGTCAATTCTGATCACTATAATGCATCATGTGTCTCACTGACCCCAGACCAGAAAAACTACAGAAAAGTTAGTTTTGAGAAAAACTCCAGCAGCACTAGTCCGTCCTTCGGATGAGACGTAAAACCGAGGTCCTGACTCTCTGTGGTCATTAAAAATCCCATGGCATTTCTCGCAAAAGAGTAGGGGTGTAACCCCGGTGTCCTGGCCACATTCCGCCCATTGGCCCTTACCAATCATGGGCTCCTAATAATCCCCTTACATTAAATTGGCTCTATCACTCTCTCTCCTCTCTCCACCTATAGCTGGTGTGTGGTGAGCGCACTGGCGCCGTTGTACTGTGGCTGCCGTCGCATCATCCCAGTGGATGCTGCACACTGGTGGTGGTTGAGGAGAGATCCCTTGATATGTTTGTAAAGCGCTTTGGGTGTACAGTAGTACATATGAAAGCGCTATATAAATGCCTCATTCATTCATTCATTCACTAGAGCACAGATCACACTTTATAACACACAGATGACACTTTATAACACACAGATGACATTTTATAACACACAGATGACACTTTATAACACAGATGACATTTTATAACACATGCTGTCTAATGCCATGACATTCAGACTTATTTAAGTGTCTAAAAACAGCATCTAATCCTCTCCTAGACTCTCTGTATGAAACACACACCTGCACTGGTTAAACTGGTGTAGAAACACACACCTGCACTGGTTAAACTGGTGTAGAAACACACACCTGCACTGGTTAAACTGGTGTAGAAACACACACCTGCACTGGTTAAACTGGTGTAGAAACACACACCTGCACTGGTTAAACTGGGACTGATGGCCAAACGCTCTCATTCAGCCTGAACACTATTAGCTCTCGATTAAGCCTGAAATATGCATGGACTTCCCATTAGGGTTAAAGTGTAAGGATGAACGTGGCTCATGATGACGGATGGTCTGAGTCAGCGTGATGCGAAACACTGAACTCTTACAACACACATACATACACACACACACACACACACACACACACACACACACACACACACACACACACACACACACACACACACACACACACACACGCGCTTTCTGCTTCATTCATGGGCAGAAACCTTCCAGGAAAGGAAATAAAACCTCAGAATCGACTGGTTTGAAACACTCACAGCACAACAGCACTCATGTGAAGCTTTGACTGACATTAGCATTTAACTGGCAGCACACACACACACACACACACACACACACACACACACACACACACACACACACACACACACACACACACACACACACACACACACACACACACACACACACACACACACACACACCAGTCTTCAGGGAGCTGCTAGCTTAAGCCAGACTCGAGCGTCAGAAGATGATCTGTAGATTCACAAACGTTCTTGTCAGCCGAACCCCTTCATGTAAAATATTTACTTGAAGACTCCTTTGAGATTTCAAGTTAATATTTCAATAATTTAACACCACTTTTGCATGTTTATGATTCTCTGATGTTGGTTAATGCTCACACGACAGGCACGCAAATAAATAAAGCATTTCTTTGTTATTTACCACACGTTTTATCTTGACTTTAGCTGGACTTTAAAACAGACTCAGTCCTCATTCACACTGGTGTTTCAGCGACACAATCAAACTGAATTATAATAATAATACAAATAATTGTTGTAAATTAACAATAGAACTGGTCAAATAAAAAATTATATTTACAATAATAATAATAATTCTATTTTACACTGCAAGTTACAATACTAAATCCTTCACTTTTTGCATTTCAAATCCTCTTTTTTGCTTTTATTTAGGAGGATCACTGGAGACACGCTGGACGCTCCTGTTGGAGATGACGCGAGTACTGTCCGTTAGACACTGGCCCAGCCCGGATAGTGAAGAGAGTTTTAATAGCGCCATTGGGTCGAGTTTACTCACTTTAATTAATTCTTGTCTTAGTCTAGGTTGTGTCCCAGCTGCGTTTACACATGCTGTGATGCAGCCAAATCTGGACCCTTCAGTGTTATCTAATTTTAGACCAGTCTCTCATCTGCCTTTTCTGGCAAAGGTTTTGGAAAAAGTTATTTTATACAGTTACAAGCCTTTATGCAGAACAATTCTGTGCTTGAAAATTTCAATCTGGTTTCAGATCACGTCACAGTACTGAGTCTGCACTGCTCAGAGTCCATAATGATATTGCCTTGTCAGTGGATGCGGGGAGTCCTGCTGTGTCCGTGCTGCTGGACCTCACAGCGGCGTCTGCTGTGTCCGTGCTGCTGGACCTCACAGCGGCGTCTGCTACGGCGGACTCTGTGTAGGCACTCGAGGTTTGCACTGCAGTGGTTTAGCTCCTCTCTGTTATGACTGGTGAATGCTCCTCGTCAGCTGCTCCTCTTCTTGTGGGGTACCCCAGGGGTCAGTCCTTGGCCCAATCTTGTTTTCTTTATATGTGTTGCCGTTAGGGAGTATTATAGGAAAGCACAACCTGTCCTTACGCTGATGATTTGCAGATTTATTTGCCTTTAAAACCGAATGACCGTGTCGCACTAGACTCCCTACTTAGTTGTATTAATGAAATTAAGTTGTGGTTGTCACAAAATTGTCTTAATTTAAACAAAGCAAAACTGAGTGTATCATCTTCGGTAGCCCAAGCGGTTCAGCGGTGAGTTTGGGGCTCTGGCTCCACACCTAAAGCCTGCTGTCAGAAATTTGGGGGTTACTTTCGATTGCGACATGAAATTTGACAAGCAAATCAGCAATGTTGTCAAAATGAGTTTTTCCAGCTTCTTCTTCTAGCTAAAGTTAAGCCTTTTCTTAACAGGCATGATCTAGAAAAGGTGATTCATGCTTTTATTAGTTCGAGGTTGGATTATTGCAATGCTCTTTATGTTGGTTTAAATCAAAGCTCCATTTCACGACTTCAACATGTGCAAAATGCGGTTTTTAACAAATACATCTAGGCGCACACACATCACTCCCGTCCTCTACTCTTCACACTGGCTTCCAGTGCAGTTTAGAGTAGATTTTAAGATTTTGTTGTTGGTTTTTAAGGCCCTAAATGGCCTGGCCCTGGAGTACTTCACTGAGATTTTAACCCTGCGTGAGCACAGCTGGTCGTTACGGTCTTCAAATCAACTGGCTTTAGAAGTCCCAAGGTCGAAGTTTAAGCGATGGGGTGATCCGGCGTCTACAGCTGCTGCCCCGAGACTCAAGTTACCCCCTGATATTTGCACAAATACAGATGAAACTCTTTGTAGGTCTAAACTCTAAACTCACCTGTTCAGCTTTTAATACGCAGTAGTGGTGTGACAATTTCCTTTTTTATGTTTCTTTTCAACTTTTTCTTTTCTTTTTGATTTTACTGTTATATGTATTTATTGTATGATATGTTGTTTTATTTTATTCTATGATATGAAGCACTTTGGATACCTGACGGTTGTTGTAAAGCACTATACAAATAAATGTTGAGTGATTGATTGAGTACAGTAGGGCCGTGCAACGACTAATCACGACTAAAATAAAAGTTTGTGTTTACATAATATGTGTGTACTGTGTATAATTATTTTGTATATATAAATACACACATGCATGTATATATTTAAGAAATATTTGTATGTATATACTGTAAATATATTTATATATAATTTATATTATATATATTTTATGTATAAATAAACACATTTAAAAAAAAATATATATATATACACAAGCATGTGTGTGTATTTATATATACAAAATAATTATACACGGTACACACACATATATTATGTAAACACAAACTTTTATTTTAGTCGTGATTAATTCATTATTAGCTTCTCACCGCCTCACTAACGCCCTGCCGGTCCCTCATGAAGCGCTGCTGGTGCTGGTCCACCAGAGATATGTTACACACTAATGCTCTACATGTTACACACTAATGCTCTACATGTTACACACTAATGCTCTACATGTTACACAATAATGCTCTACATGTTACACAATAATGCTCTACATGTTACACACTAAAACAGATTTTCCAATCGGGAGACACACATATCGGGTACGATTCTTCTAATTAAACTGCACTATCGTTGATGCTTTATGATAAGAGTGTCTGTGTGTGTGTGTGTGTGTGTGTGTGTGAGTGTGAGTGTGTATGTGTGTATGTGTGTGTGTGTGTGTGTGTGTGTGTGTGTGTGTGTGTGTGTGTATGTGTGTGTGTGTGTGTGTGTGTGTGTGTGTGTGTGTATGTACACACCTCTCTACACACACGGGTGTGAAGAAGCGGATGCGTGTGTGTGTGTGTGTACACCTCTCTAAACGCACGGGTGTGAAGAAGCGGATGCGTGTGTGTGTGTGTGTGTGTGTGTGTGTGTGTGTGTGTGAGTGTGTGTGTGTGTACACACCTCTCTACACGCACGGGTGTGAAGAAGCGGATGCGTGTGTGAGTGTGTGTGTGTGTGTGAGTGTGTGTGTGTGTGTGTGTGTGTGTGTGTGTGAGTGTGTGTGTGTATACACACCTCTCTACACGCACGGGTGTGAAGAAGCGGATGCGTATGAAGTCTCCCGCCACCGGAGTGAAGGCCCAGAAGAAGTCCTCCCCCAGGTAGGCCTTCTCCAGCGTGAAGTGCTGGTACGTCTTCAGGCTGGTGGTGACCTCCGCTAGCGGGTTAGCGTGACCTTTATGGAGCGTCTGCTTCCCGAAGTCCTTATCCTGAACACAACACACAGAAGGACCTCGTAAACAGGGCTTGGGCGTTCCTTCAATAACTGCAGCTTTATGTCAAAATAACATTTTTATTGTTGTAACATTAAAGTTACATTTAAAGTGTCTAGATATTCTTTTTTATGCCGTCTGAGTACCCTTCAAGTGTGTTTTATGGTTATATTTTACTTTCATCCTTGACCCAGACTTTCAAAGAAAAGGCCAACATTAAACATAACATCACCTTATTGCGCATGCGTGAAGTATAATCTCTTAAAGTCCCCTGTGGTGAAAACAGTCTTTAATGTAGTTTATATGTCCATGAGGGGTTTTTAATAGAGGTCGACCGATAGTGGATTTTACAGATAACTAGGTTTGACCGCACTTGCTGATGACCGACTGATCAACCGGTATTTTTTTAAATGGATACTGGATAAAAAACAAACATAACACTCCAAGTAAAACAGTGCTGTACTGAAATGTGCTAAATGAAATAAAACATATGAATATATTAAAATGAGAAGTTCTACAGAACGAATTCTACAGAAAATAATTTAAACATTAAAATATTACAGGTCAAATGTGTGTTTCTTTAACCTAGAAACATTCATAAATTACATAGGTAACACTTCGCAAGTACCATATGTTAACATGATGTATTAGCTAGCTTTCATGAACTATATGCATTATGCAATATACATTTTTACAGCATGTATTAATATTTGAGCAATACAACTGTACCTTGATCATTCATGTTAACAGATCAAATAAAAAATAAAAATACAATTTTCAAAGAAAAACGTGATTTTGGTGATCAAAGATGAGTTTTGAGGGATGAAATGATTGATACAGGGGACTCTGATATAACAGGGAGGCGGGGGTGAGCTTCTTGCTATGGATGATGTCACTTTTAATGGTTTATAGAGAAGCGTAGACACGAAGATATAAATATTTAACTATCTGAAATACAAACTCTTATATACATCTGTGTGTATCCACGCTTGTGTGTGTGTGTGTGTTCAGTTGCCCCTGATCAATCAAACTAATTAGTGCATATATTTAAATGAATTTGAAATGCACACATCCAAAATTATATAATTCATACATTATATAATTATACTGTGTCATAATATAAACATGGGCATTTTTATTAACTAACATTAACAAAGTTTAATAAGGGCTGTAAGAATATATTTCTCATTGTTTTAATGTATAAACCTTATAATCTCTCTTTAACCCACATTTTTTATTTCAATGAAATTAATGTACTATATTTTCGTTTGATAACGGTTTAATTTAATATTTTGTATTTCAGGTGATGTTATGGTACTAGATTTTATTCACGCTGTATTTATAATCCATTCAGTTTTTGAGCATAGACCTGTAAATCTTGAATGCTTCAGCGCTCAGACTTCAGTCTGATCTCTTTTCAAATCTTCCCATACACAAAAGAAATATATTTTCAGGATATATTTTGGAATATATGCAAATATTTGAAATTGGCCCAATAAATTTATTTCATACTTATATTTCATATATTTTTGTTATATTTCAGAATATATTTCAATGTATTTTTTTCTGTATGGGTCCCCAAAAGTGTCAAAAATATATGTGGCATATATTCCAAATACATTGAAATATATTCTGAAATATAACAAAAATATATGAAATATAAGTATGAAATATATTTATTGGGCCAATTTCAAATATTTGCATATATTCCAAAACATATCCTGAAAATATATTTCAAATATAATTCTTTTGTGTATGGGTTGTCAGATTATTGATGAAGTGAAACAAGTTTTAAAAAATGAACTTGAAATTCGTCTCATTCATTTCCAATGCGTCAATTCTGCTCACGAGGAGCACAAGCGGGACTGTTTCTCTCAGGACCATTTAACCTGGTCCAGTCATGTGCGGGATTATATGTGTGTTTACACAGCAAGTGCCAAAACCTTTACCAAGTTTCGTAACATTCCGATGAAGAAAGATTTCTAAAACACATTCCCGAACAGCAAACCGAGGGTAAAAATGTCAATATCATCTTAATATTCCAGTATATTTCCAGAGTTGTGATGTGGATTGACGACAGCTGGAATGCTCTGAATAGTGTTTATGAATGTGTTTATGAAAATGAATGACTAGCGACACAGAATAACGGCAGTGATTGAGGCAGGTATCATGATAAACGCAGCGTCACACACACCAACACGACCGGGGACAGGCGGGTCACACGAACACTCATCGCCATGGCGACCCCTAGGGATCTTCATTCAGAGGGAGCAAACACAGAGCAGAGACACACACTGATTTATCAGGACATGATCTCTGAGGGGAGATGAACATAGACCTGAGGCAGAGCACTGTCTGGAGGATTACAAATGAGGGAAGATATTACACACACTCACTCACTCACACACACACATATAAATAACTGAATAAGACAGAGTGACACCTTGAGTTTCTGGATCTTGCCAGCGAGGGAAGAGTGTGTCCCGACGTGCTGGAACAGAGACGGTTTAAAGCGGATGCGCAGGTTTGCTTTCTGACGGTCACAATGTTTCTGTGGGACAGAGGACATCGTTTATATCACATCACAACCACACACACTTTCAATCAAAGTCTCAGGCTAGAATCAAATTATCCAGTGCTCACTGCATTTACAAGAGATATCACAAAGCAGAGATGCATTAACATCTGATCGGTTCTACTAAACCGCAGTCGACTGTGTTCTAAACCTGATGATTTTAATGCTGATCTCTCAGGAGCTTCGAGTTACGTTCACACACACTCCTTCAGACTGCAGTGCTGTTGTGAAGATTCGAGACACACACCGGTTTCTGTCCTTCTCGAGCAGCTCAGACGAGTAATATCTCTGCATTAAAGTCATAAATCACCCAAAACTGGACATTTTCACATCATTTTCTCACCCTCATGTCGTGATTTCTGCCCCTCCATTACAAGTCCAATCTTTCAAGCTTCAAAAAGTTCATAAAGACATGAAATTTCACGTGTCAAGCGAGCTCGATTGAGCTGCCGTTGACAATTCTGATGTGCTCTATGTGTGTGTGTGCTAATCAATGTTATGCTACAGTTTTACTCGCCAGTTGGCCTGTAATATTTTTATGAATCCTAACAATGCATGAACGTGAACGACACTCCCTGCATGGGCACGAATGTCTAAGCCGTGCCAGTTGAAATATTCAAGCACAAGAAGACGTGAAACGGAGCTCATTTCGTTACTCGCGCTGTGTGGAAAGTGTTGTGTGTGCACAGAAAGCTGCGTCTCAGACAGCTCACGAAGACTACACTGAGCTCTTTCACGTCCTCTTGTGCTTGAGAGACAAATTCACACAAAATCATGTCAAAAAATATCGAGCACATAGTAAACATAGTCGGTTATGTCTTAAGGGAACATAAACAGTTGAGAGAGTAAACGTGTGTATCAGTGTATTAGATCAGTGCATTCGCTCTTAAAGGGACAGCAGCCTAATATTCCTGCTGATGTCTGAGTTTATAATGTTAATCAAACAACACAGACAAAGAGAAAATCACTCACTGCTCTTGACTGAATAACTTTAGTAACTTTAATAAGGATTAATTAATAAGGATGTTTAATTTATACAGTGAAGACTGTGTAGTGTTATTTTACATTTGCTTACTTTATTAAATTTCTGCACCTGAAAACTACAGTCAGATCCACCTGGAAAACCTGAAAAGCACTGTTTATTTAATCTGAACCTTTGTTATATTGTATTTATTTAAGCTTTTGCTTGTAATTTGATTATCTTTATTTATACTAACTGTTTACTTATCTTTAATAATGTTTTAAATGTACATTAGTTAGGCTAGTAGTTTTAGCAGTGATCTTGAAATTGAAATAGAGAATTGTGAATTTTGGTTTCATGGCCGGTAAAAGAAATTAATGGCCGGTTAATTTTCGTAAGTCACAGGCCATTGGCAGGTGTGGCAAAAAGTTAGTTTTAGGCCCGGTTTATATGCGACTAAAAGCCTAAATGAAATCTGTTCAGAAGACTTTAAGCTTTAGGATTAAACTGCTCGATTCATATGGATTGCTGTTCTGTTGTGTTTATGAGCCTTTTGAAGCTTCAAGCTTTTGGTTCCTGGACTTTCAGTGGAGGGACAGAAACAGATATCATTATAAATATCTTCATTTGTGTTTCAAAGATGATTCAAACTCTTACGGGTTTGGAACAACATGAGAGAGAGTAAATGACAGAATTGAAATTTTTAGGTGAACTGCGACTTTAACAACTAGTTGTTCCATTTTTTAATGTGAATTCGGTTGTCACTGCCAGATTTTTATTAGGTGAAATAGGTTGTTTTTCTCTGAAAAGAGACTAACATGGCCTCTAAGTCTGTTTCCGATTTAACGCATTCTATTATTATTAAAATCAATCTTTACACATGTTAAGGAGAGACACGATAATGATTAATATACTGAATAAACAAATATTATTAAGAATAATTATAATAGGAAAACAGAGATGTATAATTCTTACCGCGTCTTTTTCTGGGTTGCACACCTTCACCCACATGATGTGGTCCAACAGCCAATCAATGGGCTTGTCTTTGTAGAACATTAGCATAAACTCCACGATCAGCGGCAAGTCTAATGACTTGAACATCTTCCCTGAAATAAGCAAAGCAGAGTCATGAACATCCTCCACACGAGACCGATAACATTCAGCCCTGAGGAACTGGACAAGTCAAGAGACAAATCAAAACTCATACGGATTTACACTTTTAACATGGATTTAAACAAGGAACTCAAGGGAGGAAAGATGAAGGAAAAGAAAACACTAATGCAATCAAAGGAAAGGCTCTCTGAGAGTAATTACATCTTCATATTAACGACTCAAGGCTCTTCTAAGGTGGTGCAGCAAGTAACTTAAGATGTTCTTCATAAATGATAACATTTTTCTTAAAACATGAGATTAATTCAGTTCATCAAATGAAATGAGATCAGATTCAGGAGGAAGGATGTTCTTCATAACAGGGTTTTTATTGCCCTCTAATTAAGTTTTTCAAAACTGCCTGGGTCACAGAGGATCTGATTGGCTGCTGGCTTAGGGCGAACATTCAGACAGTCAATCAGCTGGTTTTAGTAATCTATAATAGAAGAGACATCCGTTTTTATGCATTATGAATTACAGTCCGACATCAACCACAGAAACATCCTGCGTCTCCAGATCAAAACACATCAGCTCTGATCTGACATCCGCTCGTACACTCATCCCACAGATCAGTTTTCATGGGCAAGACGCCTATACAATCATATTACAATACTAGTCTGAGTCTATAGGAGAGAGCGGGGCACAACCTAATGCTTTTAGACTTTCTCAGTTTGTGTAAATCTACTTAAGGTTCAGAGTTGTAATTTTACCCCACATTAATTTCACATGTCAAGTACAATTATGTGGTTATGTTTCATTAATACAGTGTTTACTTTTGTCTTGATATACCCAGAAATAATGGAACTGGAATGTGACAACATGCCCCATAGGTGGGGTACATTATAACATGACCATATGACAGATTAAAATGTTATATCTCATATAATCAAAAAAAAATAAAGAAAAGGGATGGACCTTCAATAAAAATGCTTATTTAAAAGATCTGTCAATTTAAAACTGTAATACACAGCTGTTTCTAATGGCTGCTTCATAATTAATAAGCACATGTGTGTGTAGGGGTGACAGGGTTTGAGAGGTTTGGCTCAGTGAGTAGTTTGATGTTGTAAAGACTAGTTTAGTATCATCAGTGTATGACCCGCACACAGGCTAACATTGACCATTATAGCTGAAGTATTGACACACAATCACTCACTCTCACTCACTGACTCACTCACTGACTCACTCACTGACTCACTCACTGACTCACTCACTGACTCACTCACTGACTCACTCACTCACTCACTCACTCACTCACTCACTCACTCACTCACTCACTCACTCACTCACTGACTCACTGACTCACTGACTCACTCATTCACTCACTCACTCACTCACTCACTCTCTCTGACTCACTCACTCAGTCACTCAGTCAGTCAGTCACTCACTCACTCAGTCACTCAGTCACTCACTCAGTCACTCAGTCACTCACTCACTCACTCACTCACTCACTCACTCACTCTCTCTGACTCACTCACTCAGTCACTCACTCAGTCACTCACTCAGTCAGTCACTCACTCACTCAGTCACTCAGTCACTCACACACTCACTCACTCACTCACTCACTCACTCACTCACTCACTCACTCACTCACTCACTCACTCACTCTGACTCACTCACTCACTCACTCACTCTGACTCACTCACTCTGACTCACTCACTCTGACTCACTCACTCTGACTCACTCACTCTGACTCACTCACTCTGACTCACTCACTCACACACTCACTCACTCACACACTCACTCAGTCACTCACTCACACACTCACTCAGTCAGTCACTCACTCACTCACTCACTCACACACTCACTCAGTCACTCACTCACTGACTCACTGACTCACTCACTCACTCACTGACTCACTGACTCACTGACTCACTGACTCACTGACTCACTGACTCACTCACACACTCAGTCACTCACTCACTCACTCACTCACTCAGTCACTCAGTCACTCAGTCACTCAGTCACTCTCTCTCTTTCTCTCTCTCTCTCTCTCTCTCACACACAAACTGAATGAACACTGAACAGACAAAGTCAAAAGGAATGCTATCCAGACACAATTATTTAAGATCAATAATTAATTAGAATAAATATTTCACCATGAATAAATGTATAAAACAGAGAACAATAAACTCCTCATAGATCTTTTAGGGCACAGAGAGATTAATCAGCTCTACAAGTGCTTTTGCTTTTAGACGTTATAATATCCTCAGCTTTCCATTTGTGAAACACTTTGGCAGCTATTCAAGGCCGTGTGTGTGTGTAATAAATGATCTCTGAATCAAGAGCATGTGCTGCTTCACCTTCACATCGTCCCTGACACACACACACACACACACACACACACACACACACACACACACACACACACACACACACACACACACACACACACACACACACACACACACACACACACCTCTGAAAAGGAAACAGCCTTATCTGAAATAGTCAAATCAGTTTTCACCTCCACATTTAAAGCCCTCAGTTCACTGTCTTTCTTTCTTTCTGAAATACATGAGTACATTATTACATGTGAGGTAGAGTTAAAGGGGTCATGAACTAACAAATCAAATTTTCCTTGAGCTTTTGACATACTATGGTATTAGCATTATTATTGTTATACCTAAATTTTGCACACACAGAAGAGGCCGTGTTTTCTGGAGGCACATACGGTATTTTATTTCTGTCACACTCTGCAAAACCAACAAACACAACAAGAAATTCGTTTTTGTTTCACAGTGTGTTGAAATGACTGGTGGAAGTGTGACTTTATATCAAAGTGAAACTCTCTTTTTCAATAAACTCACAATCCCCTGATATACAGTATGTCACAGAAAATGAGAACAATGTATTCCACCAAATAAAAACTACTAATAAAAACTAAAAATATAAGATAATAATTCACAATGAACATACACAAACCATATATAAGCACTTTAAGTAGCTATTTAATGCTGTATGACTCTCATCATCATCGTAATAGCCACCAAACAATAACAATGTTATAGGACACAAACGCCTTAATATGCAAATGTTACTCAACTCTTTTTACAAACAACACTGAGCGCATTGTAATTACAGTCTCTGACGATATCAAGCATTCTGTCCCGTCGCAATCCCTTGCACAGAATCCCAGCCGCGCCTGCGCCGATGCTGTTATGTTTATAGATTTAAAATGAAAGCATATCAAACAAACACATCGAATTCACATGTCTTTTGACATTGTAGGTTTTGCATATGCCAAGTACTTTACTACAGAGCAAACGGGCTGCCCATCTCACTCACTGACAGAAGACTATTCTTCCAGTAGTTACTCTCCTGCCTTCGCTTCTAATGCTACGACTCTTCTTGCTTGCATGTGTTCCTTCATTAGTATGCTCCTCATTTCATTTTTCTCCTCTAATAACGCATTTGTCCATTTTGATCCATAAATAAATAAATAAAAATCTCTACTGATACTATTGTAATTCTGCTAAAGTGTGCGCTTGTGAGTGTTCGTTAACTGCACTGCGTCAGTACACAGCAGTTCTCCACATGTCTGAAAATAATATATGATCACCAAAATTATTTGATATGCCAAAAAAAACGTTATAGTTCAAACTTATATTTGTTTAAACCATTTCAATTTAATTTAAAAACCAAAATAAATTGTGAAACTGGAATTTGCATTTGCGGGCCGCAGGTTGAGAACCAGTGCTCTGGAGAGTCGTCCGCTCCCCACAGCTGTTTGGACAGTGGCTACGCCGGGCCGTATGTCTCTCTGTCCTCGGCTGAACCACCTTTAGGGAAGCGTTGTCAGGTTTCCTCTCGATTTAGAGAGTCTTCAGAGTCATCCGCATAAGATTCCTTGGTGAGGTGATCTTTTCGTGTGGAGCTCTCTGCGAGCCTCCTTGATGATATTGGCTAGGTTTCCTCTCGTTTGAGAGTGGTTCCTGAGACCTCCACTCGTCAGGGGTATTAGTGACCCCTGAAGCGACAGGCAGGTTATTCCCAATCCTTGGCCATATTCCCTTGAATGTATTGGTAAGAATACCAGGCCTGAGCTCTGCCCGTGGGGTGTGTAGCCGGGGGTTTCTGTCCCTAGGGAATAGTCACGACAGCCACTGGTGCGCACTATCTAGGATGGGGAATGGTGACTCCGGACCTTGCACCGTGGAGTCACTGACTTCATGGCAGAGTGGGTATTTGTTCCCCAAAGCATCCTAGGAATTTGTTCCCTGCAAATTTCCATTGGAAAGGGAACGTCTTGGTCACAAATGTAACCCTGGATCCCGAGAAGGGGAACAAGACACTGCGTCTCATTGCCACGCTTCGGGTATGTCTGCCCACACCTCCTCCAGACACAGGTAGTTGTTGACTTGTTGACCTTTTATACTCTGGTCGCACCGGTACTGACGTCACAGGCTGTTGCTGGCCAACGCGTGCTTCAGACACCGGTCACGCTGGAGGAGTTCCCCACAGCGGCCTAGGAAGCAGTTCTCCAGGGTTACATTTGTAATCGAGACATTGCAATGACGCAACATGTATTGTGATTTTCAGATTTACCTAATATCGTATATTTTATGAGAAGAGTAACTGTAATGGAATCTTAATAAAGAGCCATTTACAGGAAAACTAATGAGAGTAACATGTTACTGTGTTCTGGGGACTAAATGTGTGTGCTAAACATTAAGACCTGTTAACACTTCACTTGATTTGGTTTTTCCTTTATTATCTATAATTCTGTCATGACAAAACTTGGAGAGATTGGCATGGATATGGATATGGATATGGATATGGCAGTGTTAATGTGTTTGGTCTTGTGGAATAGATAGATAGAGCAAGTACCGAGACTTGCTAAAGCCAAAACTTTCACAGACATTACAGTGAGCATGTAAGACCTGCTGCCGCTGCCGCACACGGTTTAACCCCGCAGCAGATCTGTACAGGTGGAGCTGGGGAGGGAGGGGGCTTCTGAAAGCGCGCTGCACACTGTTAACTGCAACACGCCGGTATTTGTTTGAATGTTGAGCGCTGCTCATGGGCCGCTGATGCAACAGCAACCAATCAGCTGCGCAGTGTAGATGATGATGTCATCGCTACCAAATGAGTTAAGGACCTATCAGACTGCACCACCCAGAGCTTGATGCCAGAACTAGCTAATGTATTGATTTTAAATAAAATGAAGAAAATAAGTCTTGCTTACTTTGTATTCTTATTATCATTATTTCTTTGATAAACTGACCTGTAGGAAATATGACTTGCTGGAGTAATAAAGTTTCTAAGAAGTTTATCTTACACAACATTAACCTTCAGAATTGTTGCATTCTCTAAACCTCAGATAGGAGCGTGTGATTGATTCAGTCCATGTCATCTAAATCTCACTCCAGCCAGGTAACCCTGTAACTAGCACAGTTTTTGATCGACTTTCCTTCATGGTCGAAGACACAAATCCCACTTTTTTCAATATATTTTATTTTATGAAAGTAAAATGCAGGATTTCACGTTTTCTTCAGAGGCAAACTGTGTAAAGAGGAGTGCAGGTTGAGCTGTCTATGGTCCGGTGAGCCCCTGCTGGCAGCCTCCTGAACTACACCTCATCAGGACCAAAAACATCTCCATTCAAGTCCATTTAAAAACAGACATGTTGTCTAACAAGAAGAAGTGTAGCTACTGCATGTGTCGTACACTTTCCAGGATGTCACACCTCCCAATGGCTTACAGTTGCCTTTCTAATATCCCAGTTCAAAGCATTTTAATATCCAAACAATAACGCTCTTCACTGTTAACTTTGTGATTAAACTCTGCGGCTTTCACAAGGAAGACATTCTCAAAAAAATACAAATGACCAGGAAACTCTACAACGCATTTCTCCATTAGGAACGTCTCTCTTCATCTGTAAAAGAGCAGAGACACATTTCCTGGTGTATACGCACACACACTCACTCACTGACTCACTGACTCACACACACACACACACACAAAAGAGAGAGAGACTGAGAGAGTGAGAAAGAGAGAGAGAGAGAGAGAGAGAGAGAGAGAGAGAGAGAGTGAGAGAGTGAGAGAGAGAGAGAGAGAGAGTGAGTGAGAGAGAGAGAGAGAGAGTGAGAGAGAGAGAGAGAGAGAGAGAGAGAGAGAGAGAGAGAGAGAGAGAGAGAGAGAGAGAGAGAGAGAGAGAGAGAGAGAGAGAGAGATTATGACTGGTGTTGTTTATTGTAAGTGTTTGTTGCCTTGTTGTCCTCCACCTGCACTGTCTCCTCCTCCCTTTTCACCTCCTTCTCTGGGCCAGCATCCTCTAACCTGGCCTTTTTAGGGGACTTTCCTCTCAGGGCGAATGAGAGGATGTTTAATTGCTTTTTACCTGACCTCTTTGAAAGACAGGTGCAATGATTAATGCATCCATGGCCAGGATATAATTATAAAAGACATGATTTTTAAAGTGACCTATAACATTGACTATGCAATACACTTTAATTTATTTAGTGCTAATAAAATTATTAAGCCTATTTGGAGAGAGAGATGTTTATAATGTGACAATATGTCAGTCATCGTGTGATAACGAAAATATGACTAGGCCTAGACTGCATGTTCTGAGCAGGTGTTGTCAGTGAACAGGCTGTAAAACTGTTGGCTAAGTCACAGACACTCATGAAAAACTGATGCTGATTATCCGGGAAACATTCTCTAACAGAAGTCAAGTTGTCACTGTTTGTGTCAATCAAGTTGTGAATTTGTTGTAACATTAAAACAGGAGATGATGACTTACTCTGTGCTCAAAGTGATGCTCGGAGTGATCTCCTCTGTGGGTGAACGAAACTTTCGGGCAGAATCAAGTGAACAATTCCAGGATATGCTTTTTTTTTCATTGGTTGTTGCGTTAAATCTTACCCAGATACAATAGTGCTATTTTCTGATTGGCTATTGTGTAGCCCCTTTCTTTTTTTAATTGGCTGATAAGTGGCAGGCTCGAACTCCAGGGGAGACGCGCTTGATTCCTGCTGGTGTGGTGAACAATCGGGTCCGGCTGAAGAAATGAGTCCGGGCTTAGGACCCAATTAGTATGCCAGTAGTATGCCTGATCTAAATCTGTTCTCGCGATACGGTAAGGCAGTATCAGTGCAGTAATAGGGGGTTGCTTCAAGATGGCGACAGGTCCACACGTACGTTAACGAGTCAGCCGATTTGTATAGGAATCACTGCACAAATTTTCTTTTGAACTTCTTTCATTGCCATCCAAGGTGAGAGAATACTTCTGGAAGATTAAAAGAACTGTCACAAAATACCTTATCTCTGTTTAAATCAGCAACTGCAGTATAACAGAGCGACGGGAATATAGCATTAGTTACAAGCTAACGAGGGAAACTGATAAAATGGAACTGTGTCAGATGGAAACTATGAAGTGTGCTTCTATCACAGAAAAGCGTAACATTCAAGAGATGCATTTTTATGACTGCACGAGCAATCCCGGGGAAGAATGTATTTCCTCTCCGAACACACCAGCGAAGCACACAGCTAAAAAAAGCAAAAGCAGTTGGTCTGACTCACAAGATCAACCGTCACTGTACGAGTTACAAAACACAATAATCTCAGCCGTCATCGAGAAAATAAATGAAAGGGCGGATAAAACCGATCAAGCCGTTCATTACAACACCATCCAAATTGATGGCTTGAAAAAGTCTCTGGATTTCTGCCACCAAGAAGTCGTCGATTTAAAAAGTCAACATGTCGCTCTTAAAAACAAGTGTGATCTGCTCCAGAAGAAAGTAAACGAGATGGAACAGAAGGTGAATGAGTCTGACCGCTACAGTCGACGACATAACCTCCGTCTGCATGGTGTTTCTGAAAAAGGGGACGCCCAAGTCAGATCGCAAGTTCGCGATATCTGTCGCGCAGTGCTACCTGCCGAGGAGGCTGAGATGGTTGTTGCAGCGGTGGATGTAGCTCACAGAATTGGGAGACCCAAGGAAGGAGGACAAGACCAGCTCCCGCGCCCAGTGATCATCAAGTTCATATCAAGAACGGCCAGGGATGTGCTGTGGAAAGGCTCCAAGGCAAACAACTACCTAAAGAACAACCGACTTCACTTCAAAGAGGATCTGACCGCGGCTGATCGAGCCACCCGCAGTCGTCTATGGCCAATGGTGGAAGCAGCTAGGAAGAAGGGTGACAAGGCCTACTTTGTGGGAGATAGGGCGTATGTGAATGGTAAAGAAATCAAATGATGTGACAGGTAAAGTGTAGTGTGGTCAGATGGTGTACTGATATATTAACAAGTTTATATTCTAAATATCTCAGTTTTACGAAGTACACTATATTCTGTTATGGCATGATGTATATAAGTGCAGTGATTCTTGCAGTTTCAGTTAATAGGCTACTCAAGCACAGGAACTAAAAGTTTGTTCAGAGTTAATTTTTTCTGGGTTATTTTTGTTCTTAATGTCAATTTCTATCCTTACTGTAAATGCCAGGGGTATCAAAAACTTGTTAAAGAGGAAATGTTTATTTTTGTACTGTCAAAACAAAGGTGCTGACTTTTATTTTATACAGGAAACCCATGCTTCAGAAGATGATGTTTCATTTTGGAGGAGTCAGTGGGGGAAGAATGTTTGGTTTTCATTTGGTAGTAACAGATCGGCAGGAGTAGTTATTTTACAGGGAAAATTTAAAGGTAACATTATCAAGTATCTCTCAGACAAAAATGGCAGGTGGATAATTCTTCTTGTGGATATTGATCACTTTCAGTTTGTCATCATTAATATATATGCTTCCAACAATAAACAAACTAATAAAACTCTATTCTCTATGTTAGAAGACAAAATAAATCAGCTGCTATTATCATTCCCTAATGCCAAGGTTCTCTGGGGTGGGGATTTTAATACTGTTTTGGATAATACTGTGGACAGATGGCCCCCAAAGAACAATTGTGCGTGTGAATTGAATAATACTTGTAATAGAATGGACCTTATTGATATATGGAGACACAGAAACCCAAATCAAAAGGCATATACCTGGTCAAACAAGGATAGATCTCAACAATCTCGTTTAGACTTCTGGTTGATTTCCTCAGACATTGAAAATAGAGTGGATTCAGTTATAATAGAGCCTGCAGTTTTTACTGACCACCAAGCGGTTATTATCAAGGTCAACATGGCTGCATTTGTAATTAACTCCAGTAGAGATTATTGGAAGTTAAATAAAACACTACTACAAAATAAACAATTTAAGAAAGAAACACAGAACATTATTGATAAATACTGGAGACAAGCTAATACAATAAATAATTTTGGTAAATGTTGGGAATTGATGAAATTTGAAATTAGGAATTTAGCTATTATATCTGGAAAGAGAATTGCCAAATCCAAAAGAGAAAATGAAACACAAATAATTGCCAAAATTGTAAAATTATCTGAATTGGTAGATCTTTCTGAAAGGGAACTTGGAGAACTGGCAGCATTGCAACTCGAATTAGACAAAATCTATGAAGATAAAGCCAGAGGGGCCTTTATCAGATCAAGGAAAAGATGGCTAGAGTTAGGGGAAAAGTGTACAAAATATTTTTTTAATTTGGAAAAAAGGAATTATGAATTATCCTCCCTCTCTAAACTTAAAATTAATGACCAGATGTGTGAAGACCCAAATCTTATATCGCGACATGTTGTTGACTTTTATCAAAAGTTATATGCTACTACTAACACTGAAAGTGTAGATAACACTGACTTATTTATTAAAGGTATTGAAAAAGACATTAGAGGTATTGATGAGGGATTTAAATCAATTTGTGACCAGAGGATCAGTTTAGCAGAGGTTCAAAGGTGTATTGGCTCCCTTAAAGAAAATAAGTCTCCTGGTAGTGATGGTTTGATAAATGAATTTTATAAAACATTTGGTGAAAGTTTAGCCCCATTTTTAGTTGCAGTGTTTGAAGAAGCCATAGACAAAGGAGAATTACCACCCACCCTTCGTCAAGGCCTTATTAAATTAATTCCTAAACCTAAGAAAGATAAATTAAGTATTGAAAATTGGAGACCAATCAGTTTATTACATAATGATGCAAAGATATTTGCAATGATCTTTGCCAAAAGATTAAAATTAGGATTAGATGATCTTATTGGGGAGGAACAATCTGGTTTTATGCCTGGGAGAAATATTTGGAATAACATCCGTTTAATTTTGGACATGATTGACTATAATGATTATATTTCAGATGATAGTTTTGTTTTATTTGTCGATTTTTATAAAGCTTTTGACACGATTAGTCATCAGTTTATGTTTAAGGCTATACATGTTTTTGGTTTTGGAGACAGATTTTTGAGAGCAGTCAATACACTTTATAAAGATTGCAATAGCTCTGTTGGACTGGCCCATGGCACAACCCCAAGATTTAACATCCATCGAGGTATAAGACAAGGGTGCCCTCTGAGTCCCTTTTTATTTCTTCTTGTTACTGAAATTATGTCTGTACACATTAAAAAAAGTTCATTTAAGGGCATCACGGCAGTAGATAGAGAATTTAAGTTATCACAACTTGCAGATGATACAGCAATTTTTCTAGCCAATGAATATGAAGTTCCAAAAGTGGTTCAGTGTATAGAGATGTTTTCAAAAGTATCGGGACTTAAAATGAACTTAAGTAAGTCGGTGTTATTACCATTGAAGGAATGCAATAGGTTGTCGATAAATAATATCCCTGTGAAGAGTACTTTCACATATTTGGGCATTGTTATTGATAAAAATGAAAAATCCCGTAACAACTTAAACTTTGACCCAATAGTTGAGCAAATAACAAAAAAATTTAACATGTGGTTAATGAGGGATCTTTCTTTAAATGGCAGAGTTTTACTGTCCAAAGCTGAAGGGATATCACGAGCTGTTTATGTGTCTCTGGCTTTGGGAATGCCTACTACAGTTTTTAAAAAACTAGATAAAATTCTTTTCAATTTCGTCTGGAGAAATAAGTGTCATTATCTTAAAAAAGAGGTATTATGTAACACAAGACAAAACGGAGGTCTGGAGGTTCTTTGTTTTGAAACAGTAAATAACACTTTTAAAATTAAATGGCTAACTAAATTAATACAAGAAGAAGATAATATTTGGAATGCTTTCCCTAAATTCATTTTTAATTCAATTGGAGGACTCAACTTTGTGTTGAAATGTGACTATAACCCTGATAAATTGCCTGTAAAATTAGCTAATTTCCACAAGCAAGCTCTGCTGTCATGGAAACTGGTGTACAAACATCATTTCTCACCTACAAATTATTACATTTGGAATAACAGGTGTATTCAGTATAAAAACAAATCTTTGTACAACAAAAACTGGGTTAGTAATGGTATTGTTTTGGTTTCACAACTTATGAATTCTGATGGTCAATTGTTATTGTTTGAAGAATTTACTTCTAAATTTGATATTGCAGTTACACCAAAAGAATATGGCATTGTTTTCGCTGCTATCCCAAGGAATGTTTTGCAACTTATGATTGGATCCAGAACAGAGCTTTTTGTGACAGCTCCTGTTAACAATATTTTTTTGGGAAGTGTAGATGTTACAAAAAACAAATGTTCAAGTAATTACATTAGAAATCTTTTGGTAAATGTTACGGTTCCTCCTGCTAAAATTTTTTGGACATCTCTTTATAAGGATATTGATTGGAAAAAAATGTGGTTGTTGAGTAATAAATTCTGTCTTAACAATAAAATAAAAGAAGTATCTTTCAAAATTATACACAGAATATATCCGGCAAAGAAGACGTTAGAAAGATTTAAGATTGATATTGAGTATTCATGTAATTTCTGTGGCTTAAATGAAGAAACTATTGAACATTTGTTTTATCACTGTGTGTTTACTAAAATGTTCTGGATGAATGTACAAGACTTTATTGAAAGGAAAACAGGACAGTCATTACGTTTGCAGGAGAAGGACGTTCTTTTTTACTTTGAGGACATTAATTTGGAAAAGGACTTGATTTTCTTTGTACAACTTGTTTTATTTTTAGGAAAATTTCACATTCATAAAAGAAAGTGGACTGACAGCAAGCCATTATTTAACCTATTTCTACAAGAGCTATCTCATTACAGCACCACTATCAATGATCTTAAACAGTCAAAGGCTTTAAAAACAAATTCTATTCTGAAAAAATTTCTATGCATCTAATGTGTTTTTTGCATACTCTCTGTAATCTTATTTCTTTTAATGTTTGTACCCCTGGCAAACAGTTTTTGTTCTGAACATTTTTTGTTAATAAAAAAAAAAAAATAAATAAAAAAAAATATTACAGCCATAGCTGTATGAGATCTTCCGGGTGTGTAGAACTCGGCATGGGCTAACATCTGGGGATTCAGATTCTTTATAAACAAAACTCATGTAGTATGTTTTTCAAGAAAAAATAAAATAAAAAAAGATTTAAAAAAAAAAAAAAAAAAAAAAATCAGTGCAGTAATATCAGGTAAAGCTCATAGCACGATCATCGGATAACGTTAGCTGTATGCTATGCTACTATCTAAGCTAACTAAAAAACACACTAACAACGAGAAACGTTTAATTTCACAATCTATAGCTTCAGTTAAATACTAGTATATGAAACGTATAATGTAAAATACATTAAATACATTGATGACTCGTTATAACGTAGTACAAACGTCTTATATAATAAAGTGATTTTTTATGATTTATAACCAGGCACTAAAGCGATTACCCATAAAACGTGCTTTGAACCAATCGGATTGCTTGGGTCCTACACCCGGACTCATCTCTTCAGCCAGACTCGATTGTTCATCACACCGGTTCCACAGTGAGAGCGGCGCGGCCAGAGATGTTTAGGCCGCTGCGGCATATTAAATATATTATAAATAGTTTTTCTGCGTGAGAAATACAATGTGTGGCGGGAGTGTGTGACAAAAGACCGAAATGAGTGACTGTCACGCTCAATGCATGACTCTTGAGAGCCCTGCACACACACTTTTTTTGTTCTAAAAGGGGCTTTACATAAAAAAATATATATAACTTTTGTTTAGTTTGTTATTAAAAAACATACAAGCAAGCCAAGCCCAAGTGAGGAAGTAACGAAGTAATTACTTTTTAAGTAACACAATATTGTAACATTGTAACACATTATGTTCTTTCTAAAGTAATTTTCCACACTGTATAGTACATCCTCATCATAAACACAAAGCAGTTGTGTTTGCCCAGCACTAGCATGTTTCTGTGTGTGGATGTAATGGAAACTGCCACTTCCACACACCTCCTTTAAGTTGCACAGACAGATCAGTATTTGCCAGGAACATGAATGTAACACCAATGTAAAGAGTGAATGTGTGTGTTTATACTGGTGCTGTGCATATGTGAACAGCTCGGTCATGGCTGTCTTCCCACTACCACTCCAGTTAGCAGCTTGTGCGTGAGGCGTGAGGATCTGCTAGCGACAGCGCTCTGCTAGCCGCTACGCTGACTGACAGCAGGAGAACACATTCATCCAGACGCATCTGTCACGCATGCAATCCCTCAGCTAAAACAGGCGGGAACAAATTAGCCTTCACCCTGTGAAAGCAGGGGGAGATCATTCAAATCTGAATACTGAGACATGATACTGACAAAAACACATCTGATGTATGCGTTTATATATTTAGTGGGTTTGCTAAGGCAAGCAACACTGTTACTATTTCTCTGGGATTTGATCAAACGAATTAAAGTCGGCATTAAAGGGAAGTTGCTAGTCTTTTGTGACGTATATCCCGAGTGAAACGCTTCTGGAACAAGAACAGATGTGGGCGGGGCTTGATTGTGTCTGTGGGGAGCTGATTGGATGGTTGTGGTTTGCTATTGGCTGATCTCATGTGAGTGACAGGTTAAAGCCCCGCCCTCGTCATCAGAGAAGAGAAGAGATGCTGCAAGAGGGAGGGGAAGTTATTTAAAAATGTAGTTGTATGTGTGATTGGGTGTGTAGGAGGCTGAAATGACAAAGTGCACAGAAAATGAGTGTGTGTGTGTGTGTGTGTGTGAGTGTGTGAGTGTGATACGGACAGAGAGCAGCATCAATCACAGCTTCACTGCTGCTTTGGGACCTATTAGAGTAAAAGAGCAGAGAAAGACTCTAGAGAAATATGCATGTGTGTGTGTAAAAGACAGAAATGAGCTGACTTGAGCGAGGTGTTAATACCCAGAACCGGCTGGGTCATGTGCTCTGGTGTTGTTGGCATGTCAGCTCGTTTCTTTTCTGCTATTAGGCCGTTTTACTCTTAACCTCATCTGGCTTGGCAGCCTTCTTGCCCATTACTGCAGAAATAACCAGAACTCTTGGTCACGGTGAGCTGGCCTGAATTAGCAAACATCAGTTTATACAAGCTTAAAGTCACCATAAAATTGACAATTCCTATTTTTTAATGCAGTATTTCAGTGTTTATTCTAAACAATTTATCCTTGTTGTTTTAAACTCATGTTCCTCTCGACTCAGAATAAGTTCCTCTTGCAGCATCTCTTCTCTTCTCTGATGACGAGGGCGGAGCTATGACCTGTCACTCACATGAGATCAGCCAATAGCAAACCACAACCATCCAATCAATTCCCCACAGACACAATTCGCATAATTTGATTTGTTAAACATATAGAGGAATAATCTGTCTGGCATTGCCGCTTGCTCTAACGTTAACCTAGATAAATGTGTGCTTATTAGGCGCATATCCAAGTGTTAGTGTGGAGTGTGAAAGCTAAAGTATAGCATGTTCTACTGCATGACATGGAGGCGCCGGCGCGATCACAAACATGAACCCAAACTCAGCGAATACTTGCCCTACAGACATGAGAAACAAAGCTTGAAATGTCTACTTTTAAACAAACCAATTCAAATCGAAAACAAATACTCTTTGTTAATGTAATCCGTTTAAAAGTTGCACTTCTCTCTATAAGCGCGTTCACTATCCTGCGGAGAGTCAGCATCGTCAACTTCATCTTTACAGCCAAAACAGACTCAGAAACACTAGTTTATTAATAAACAATTAAAATCTCCTTGCTATTTTTTCCCCGACACATTTATAATCATTACTTTTGCTGGTGCTTTGTGGCAAGATTTATGTGTGTTCCTGAGCAAGGAACTTGGATATACATCACAATAGGGAAGAAAAGACGACTTCATGTCGACTTCAACATGGTTAAACTTTTTTCTTGCTGATTCAAGACGCTCTACCAGCTCTAACCAGCTCGACCAACAAGGTCTACATGTCAGAAACCAGCTCCACCAGCAGATAATCCAAAGGATCAACCATCTAGACCAACTAGAAGCCGGTTACCATCTTAAACTGGTCTGAGCTGGAGTATCTCAGCTCATCTGTTGCTCATCACATGGGCTGATCATGAGGAGGAACATGACTAAAGTCCATGGGATCAAACCAGTCCCAGCAGAACCGGCACAAACAGACTTGTGTTCGTCTAAAGCGAGGCCGGTGTCAGAACAGTCGGTTTAAATTCAGTCGGCTAACAATGAAGAGTGTGTTTGCCTCAGCCCTTGTGATGAGTAAAAACATCCATTGAAAATGTATTTGTCACGCCAACACCACATCAGTCAACACTGATAGCACACATTTAAGTGCTTAAGGCATTTTTACAGCATTTATTGAAGTTACTTTATAAATGTACTATTATTCATAGTTCATGATATATTAGTTAAAGCTAACATACACAAAAAAATGGAACGACAGATTATCCAATCATCTTATTTCCACAAAAATATAAAGCAACTTCAATTCCCAGGGAAAGCATGAATGATCAAATGTCACTTTGGATAAAAGCGGCTGCCAAATCCATAAAATGTAAATGCTGGTGAAGATCGGATGTTTTCTAAAGCTATAGACCATTTTTCAACCCTTGGTCACGTCATCCTCGCATGTCCTCATTTAAACGCTCACTTCTCGGCTCTTACAGGTGTTGTTCTGATATAATTGAGTTCATACAGTCTTCATTTTCTCCACTAACTCGCAGACTCATCGCCCCAGCGGTGAGTTTCCACTTCTCTGAGCCGAGAGCTCTCAAAATCAATCTTTTCCCATCCAATCCCTCGAGGCCCTGAGCCAGCACTGATCACCATCATCAACATAATTAGCCTTCATTTCAAACACACATCATACCAGAGCAATCACTGCGGCTGCCAGTTCCACAGGTTTGACTGAGACTCTAATTGAACCCCAACTGATTAAACTCAGAGTTTAGACGCAGTTAGCCAAGTTAAACTTGTGGATGAATGGATAGAGAACTGAAGTACCAAAACAATAGAGTTGGGTAATTTAAATAATGAAAACTCTGTCATTATTCACTCCTGCTGAGCCAAACCCACATGACTTTGTTTCGTCAAAGGAGGAATACACTGATGCCTTCATTATGTGAATTCATCTTTATTAATGAATCACCACTAGAGGGCGCAATTAACGTAAAGGATATAAGAAATAGAGAAAAGAGAAAAAAGTTCACGAGTTAAACAGCAGACTATAGTGTCAAATAGGTGTAAGCCAGGAAAATATGGAAGCATATGGGTAGCAAATTTCAATTTGAAATGTAATATGCAAAATGACAATGCAATATGTAAAATGGCAATGCATTTCTGTATTTAAATTAAAATGTTCCAATACATTTGTGCAACGTTTGGTGCAAAATGAAAATGAAAATTCAATTATATAATTTACATTTGCCATTCCATACACTAGTTTTAATATGCAAATTGAATACTTATTTTAACGCTTTATAAGTTGCAAAATTAAAATTAAAATGTATTACATAAATGATTAGATAAGTTTAAAATGTTCAAGCAAAAACTGTAGCAAAATTTTAATTTAAATGTTATTTTTTCTTAATTGCATTTACACTCACAGTTAAGACACTTGCGATTGCATTTCCATTAAGTGTCACGCAATGAATGTAGCAAAATTTAATGTGCAACTTGAAAATGCATTATAATTGAATTTTCATTTTCATTTTGCACCAAACGTTGCACAAATGATGGGAAAATTTAAATTTAATTACAGAAATACATTGCCATTTTACATATTGCATTGTCATTTTGCATATTACATTTCAAATTGAATATTGCTACCCATATGCTTCCATAGGAAAAATGCTAAATCTTCTTAATTGAATATTGTGGGTTCATTACAACTTAACAGTTGAGAACATTTGTGTCTATAATGTTGGTTAGCACAAAATATGATTTAGACCTGTCTTTAGTTTTCATTTAAAAAAATATCAAGGTTAGGCACTTACAATGGAAGGGAATGTGGACAATTTTTGCAGGGTTTAAAAGCAGAAACTTGAAGATTATCATTTATACAAACACTTACAGTACATTACTATGTTAAGAACACTGTTATTTGAGCTGTAAAGTTGTTCGCGATTCATTTTTACAGCTGTTTTGGGTGTTACGCAGTCATGGCAAACAAAACCATACTATATAGTAAAATTGCACATAACTTCGCCAGTGTTGGGGAAAGTTACTTTTAAAAGTATTGTGTTACAATCTTGTGCTTCTCCAAAAAACATAACTAATATTTAAAGCAATGCATTATGTTACTTTTGGGTTAGTTTTTCTCACCTGCGCTGAGCTTGTTTGTTTGCTTTTTAAAACAACAAAAAAGCTCTATTTTGGCAAAAGCAAAGGCCCTTTCACACCAGAAGTGAAGTGAATGAGCCTCAGGTGAAGGAAATGCAAATTCACGACTAACAGTAGAGGGCGCAGCAATAACAACAGCAATTAAACAAATGAGATGTCTCTCTAAAGCCATTTCTGCTTTTAATATGGTTGAATTGGGTCATCGAAGGTCAGCAGCAAAGACATTGCTTAGTAAAGTGAGATTAAATACATAAAGTATATTGGTGTTATTTAATTATTGCAGATTTGCGTAATATTCTGAGTTTGCATTTCACTGTTTATTCATTTTGAGGAACACTGAATCTGTTTTTGTGTCAGTGAGATGAGTAAATGCTCACATTAGTCTAGATCTACAATCCCCAACATGTTCACACACACACACACACACACACACACACACACACACACACACACACACACACACACACACACACACACACACACACACACACACACACACACACACACACACACACACCTCTGCATTTACCCACAATTCCTCTCTACATGAGGACAGGAGAGCTGTCAGTCAATACATGAGAAAACTTAGTTATTTTTGTAACTACATGTCAACTCATTCTACTAACCTGAACCCTAACCTAACAGTCCACTAATACTCTAATGAGAGTTAGTTGACATGTAGTTGATAAGTTATTTATAGTTAGTAGAATGTCTAAAGTGGACTATCACAATACACTTTAACCATCAATTTCTGTAAGTTTAGTTTTCTCTGATCTGTTTCTGTCATCTGGTTCTAGGACTGACAGGTCTGGGTCTGGCTCGACTCACTCCATGACATTTCTCAGGTGGAGACTAATGTGAACCTTATGAGAGGAGGCGACAATTTCATTTCAGACCAAATCACTTTCTCATCCCATGTGAAGATGTGAAGCTCTGAAAATATTACTTTCATTAGCGACCTCAACAGTTCATCCACTCCTGGAGACATAGGCAGCTTTATAATGGGTTTATATATGGTTTGAGTGTGAGAAGGATCTGTCCATGTGGAGGAAACCCAGTGTGAGTGTGTGTGTGTGCTGTAAGAGGAGGATAGCAGTGAGACTCACCGATGAAGCCCAGCTGGGAGAACTCGAGAATCATCCACTCCTCTGACGGCTGCTGCAGGGCGAAGTTCTTCATTGTGGTGAAGTAATTTGGCCGTGCAACAATGTCATCCTCTAGCTGTGAGAGAGAGAGAGAGAGAGAGAGAGAGAGAGAGAGAGAACGCTGAAGGATGAAGAAGAAGTGGATCCGAGTTCAGTTGCTTTTTTGGCGGGGGGGGGGGGGGGGGGGGTATCTAAAGGCTAAATGATTTAAAGGTGAAGTGTGTCATTTTTCCAGAAGTTAATATACTTTCTGTTCTCCCAGCTTAAGGCAGAAGCAACTGTACGCAAAACGATAATTTGGTCCGAATTTCACATGCATTTTATCAAAGGGAGAAGAAAGAAAGTGAAATGGTTTTAAATGTTTTCAGCTGCTCAGAATTTGTTTCGCTAATACAAGAGTCCAGAAGTTTAATGTAACAGCCTTTCTGGACATGAAAACTTATAATCTTATTGGCGCTGAGATGTTTTTCTGGCAGTAATGGAAACGAGATCCATAAAACACTTCTGTGGCATTGATCGTGTCCGTCTGAGCCAGGTTTGTTATAAACAAAACTAGAATTAAACCATAATTAAAACCATTAAATAAAACAATGACCTTGAAATAAATTAAATGTTAACTGCAGGGCGGTATGACCAAAAATCTAAAGTCCCCTGTAGTCAATCATTTTATCCCTTAAAACTCATCTTTGATCTCCAATTACATATTTTAAAGTTTTTTCCTTGAAAAAAAATCTTCATGCCTTAAAATATCTTGAATGTAACTCGACACCCTTGCCTCATTTAGTATGCGCGGTTCTATTAATATGCAAATGAGCCCCGCCTCCACTCACTCTGCTCAGTTGACGATCACACGTTGATCTGATTGGTTACCTTTATAAAGGTTTACTGTCAGGAGTAGACAGAATATAAAAACATTGTAATGGCAAATACAACTTTACTTTCAAATATGGTGGTAATCAAATCAACTTAAAACTAAAAATTGAGTTAACCTTTTAAAATGTAATCTGTCACGTATTGACTTTATTAAAAAAGCAAACGATTGAAAATCCGACAGGCATGACTCAAGTGATGGACAGGCCAGGGTTAGGCGATCAGCAAACATTAGATCAGACGCAAAAATACAAAATCCAACCAAGGCTTGATAACGACACAACACAAGGGATGGACGTATGGAGTGACTGTGTGAACTGATAACAGGTTTGTGCGTTCAGAAGTCCGGTGCTGATTTATGATGTCTTCACGGATATTCTGGAACATTCACATCTCCATATTCAGCTTGAATACAGGCTATTTTTGCTGTGTATAAAACATACAATACGCTTTAAATAGTTATTAGTTGTGGTCAGAATTATTGGCACCCTGGTAAATATGATCAAAGATGGCTGTAAAATTAAATCTGCTTTGTTAATCCTTTTGATCTTTCATTAAAAAGAAATCATTGTAAAAGAATTGAAAGTGGGATGAAACTCAATTTATGAAATAAATGTTCTTCTACAAAACACGTTGACCATAATTATTGGCACCCCTAGAATTTTATTTAAAGTTAAATATCTCTAAAGAATATTCTCATTCATATTTAACATTTTTAGCACACTTGGTCACATAAATATGTTTTTGGTTCAGGGCAAAACGGATATAAATCTGATTTAATCTTTTTTTAATTTATTTAATTTTTAGCATTGTTGAGAGAACTAAAATTTACAACACGTCTAATTTCCCATCAGGTAAATCATACGCTAATTCCGCTAACAGGAGAAGTTAGCATTAGAGTTCTGCCATGTGTGTGTATTCGGGGATACGGACATATTTAAATCCTGAGCTGCATGCTGGGAATTGTAGTTCACTGATCAGACAATCAAATGAAAATTGAATAATTCCTTTTTTTTTGTGCAAGATTTCTGCTTAAAACAAAACATTAAAATTTGTGTGATATTAAAAATATATTTTTAATAAATTGTACTATTATTATTATTACTTTAAGAAGTACATTCTACTGTGCGATAGTAATATATTAGTTAGAACAAACTTTTATATGGGCAGATTGTAATGAAGTCTGTGTGTTTTAGCCCTCAAACCGTATTCACTTTATAGCCCTCAATTCTGTAATTGTGGACAAATGTGGGCACAGAGGACTCAGATGTGATCCTATTTTTTATTTATTATAAATGTTATATCACTGTCTTCGATAAAATTTTGTCCATCCATGTATGGTGTGTTTTTTTATTTTGGGGGTATTTTTGAATTTATTTACTTCAAAAAGTACCATATTTTCTATGTAAATTATGCTTATTTTTTTTGAGTGTGAGTTTTTGCCATGATGAGAATGTTGTACAGGATCAGCCCTTCATTTGTGTGTATGTTAGATATGCATTGTTAGATATGGATCTATTGATTTATTTTTACAAAAAAACAAGAAGAATGCTCTAAATTACAGTTTTTCCCATTCATTTCTATGGGTGCCCATTTTTGACCCAAATACAAGATTAAGGAGTTGTTGTTTTTTTTTACCCACTTAACATTGTAGAATTGAGTAAAAAAAAAATTGTGTGTGTTCAGGAGGCAAACTTAGGAAAATTAGCCAAGTCTTGTACCGCTCAGATCAAGGGAAGTATTTTTTAAAAATAAATCAAAATTATTTTGCCCACATTTGTCCAGAATTCAGTTTTAGGGTTAATAATCTTTATTACTGTTATATTCTTCTTATTATTATTACCACTACTACCTGAAGAAGTACACTCTACTATGAAATGGTAATATATTTCTGTTATAATTTCTTCAAGTTAAACCGAACTTTTATTTTGACATGTTGTGAAGTAGACCTTTGAGTTTCTGTGTGAGACGCTGCAGAGGAGACTCATGTGTTCATACAGTGAGCCGCTGAGACTCCACGAGCGCGCAGACCAACCTGAGACATGCAGAACATCAGCAGATTCAACAGCTTTCATATTCACAGACACACTGATTCATCCTACAGGCCTACTTTTGATTCATTCATCCAAAAATGGCCAAATTCCATGACCTTCCTCTGAATGACGGGATTCTGCGCTGGTAGAGTGTGTGTTGTGTGAGCTTCATGCATGTGTTGGGAGTGCTAAACAGAAAATACAGTGGAGGCTGAACTTTCCTCAGCCGTCACACACTTCAGTGTCAGCGCGCGCTGAAGTGAACGACTCATCGGGGGGGGGGGGGGGGGGATATAGGACTTGTGTTGGCTTTATCTAAACACAAAAAATATCATAAAAGAGCATTCTTCAAAAGAAGTGCAACAGTACAGCTTTCCTCCAAGATCAGCTTATCTTTATAAGAGCTTTCTAATCCATTTCCCACAGTTCCCAAAAGACAAGACGACTGCCAGGGTTTATTTGGACCGGCTGACTGTACATTATCACTTATTTATAACCTCAATACAGTACATGAAAAAAGAAAATCCATTCTGGAACCAGCTCAGCTCATAATATAGACCCAGTAATTGTGATTTTGTTCACGTTCTCCAAGGATCTGTGATTTGGTTTAATCGTACCTGTACGTAATAGGTTCCTTTAGTCTGGGCGTACATCATCAGGAAGCAGTAATCCAGGTTCTGCTTCGTTCTCCACCTGCAAACACAACCAGCATTCGCTTTACGGAGAACAAAACACAAGCACACAGTGTTAACAGAAACCGCAGTGAGTGATGATTGGTTGTGGCAGCCGCTGTTTGTCCAGTGTTTAATGAACACAGAGGCGCTTTTAAAGTACGAAGCACAAAAAATGACAACAAACGTCTCACAAAAATAGTCCATCTGAGTTTGTGTGCTATTCCGAGTCTTCTAAGAGCCTTCGATATTCCTGTGTGAGGAACAGAGCAGAACTCCTCTCCTTCAGTTCAGCGAATGCACATCCACACTAATGCCTTCGTCTCTCATCACTGACGTCAATCATGCTGTGAAGAGTCTTGATGTGTGACACTGGAGCGTTTTTGGAGGTACAATGCAGAAGTACATTTATAGTAAATAAGAACTTTAATTTACTTTATTATTTAATTAAAGCTGCAGTCCGTAGTTTTTCCTCTTTGTCGCCATCTCTGTTCGAAATCTGCAATTGCAGTTATTCGCGGAGTGATCAGCTTTACGTGGGTTGTGCTTCGGCTCGGCACAGCGCGGGTGAATCCAGTGTTTTGAGGAGAACGTACAGCTGTCAGTCACAGGTGTGATCCTGGCATTCGCAATCACAGATCCTACTTTTGGGAAGTATGACCAACATAAGAGTTTTCACCGGGAAATGTCGTCTGAACACGTAACATCCACTTTTGTTCTGACCAACTAAGAGAAAAAAAGCATTGTAGTAAATCGCGGCGATTAAATCTAACGATTGCTTATCATATCACCTCAAACCGTGCAAATTATACTTTGTTATCAAATTGTTAATGTTAACAACATCAGCATTGCCCTTCCGATATTTATCCTTGTTTTCGCATGGGCCGATCACAGTCTCTTTTTTTTCTCCTAAGTCCGAAGTCTTTCGCATTTTACAGTGAATCTCCAGCTGGTGATTGTCGTTGGAATCTTTCTGGATCCACCATCAAACTGATAAGTTTTATTATATCAAGTGCTGTGAGAAAAGGCTATAAACCTCCAGCATCCTCACACTCATAGCCGACTAGCCGAGCCTCTTCTTTATGTGGACAGATGTGACGTAATGACGCAAAGACATGCTCGAATTTCCACCAGTACCACTGGAATTAAAGACATTATTACGAGCTTACCGTTCTGAATCGAGCTACGGCAAGCAGAGAGTGTTGAACACTGGCTGGTGATGTACTTGCTCAAAAATTATTGTGGATAATTTTTTACCCAAAAAAGTTACGGACTGCAGCTTTAAAAATACTGTTCCTTTAAAGGTGAAGAGTGGAAACATTCATACAGGTTTCCTGAACTCTCGTCCATCTGCCATTGGTCAGTCGAACTGAAAGCCCCGCCCCAAACTCAAGCCATTGGCTGAGACAATGCTGCTCTGTTGGGCAGAGAATGGAGTTTTTACAGAACAAGAAAGCCATCGATCAGTGGGTGTTTTTTTAACCACTTTTCCTGATTTGTTAAAATCGAGTTGATAGTTCTGCCTATTATATGAGATCACTAGTAGGTTAATTGTTAATGTATGCGACTTATGGTTTATGAAAGACAGCTAGTGTCAGGAAATGAATGGAGACTTCAGGAAACTCGAGATATGAGGGTAAAAAAATGTCCCTGTATGAGTTCATGTTTTTATAACACAGCAAGACAAGACAAACAAGAGAGCCGTTTTTCTGAATATCAGCATGACTGCAAATTTGATTTTATAAAAGAGTTCAATATAGAAGTCAATATTATGTGACGTTTTTGTCAATACTGTCTGTTTTTGCTGAAGAAAATAGCTCAAACAAACCACAGCAAACCAAGCTTCACAGTGGCGTTCTCAATACTACATTATTCAATCTGTGAATGAATCGGGCGAGTCAAGAACAAAGCGGATGATCATGAACGGATCACTGAATACACAACCAGTCGCTTTGTTCTTGAATGAATCAGCCGTTTTGATCAAATTGGTTGAGTGAATCATACAATGACTCGCGCATTAACACACTTGCTGCAACAGTTTTACTTTCATAAGCAAAAGTATCATTGCATTTTTCCATCTTTTTATTTTTTTTGTTTAAAATTTTGTCGTTAAAACATGAATCTCATAACATTATTTGTGTAATTTCAGTGTAAATGCATTGTACACTGTGGTAAATACACCTAAATGCCAACTTATTAAAAAAAAAAATCTGTTGAAATATGTTTGTCCAAAAGTGTCCATTCGGTCTCCGTGAAAGGATGCATGACCAGAAAGACAAATTGTTTCTCATATACCACATGTTGCACTGTAAAAGAAAGATACTGTGTGTTTGATACTATCTATAATCCGGTTTGATGATTTTCAGCCACTTTATACTGGTATTCAGCGCTTGATCTATTGCCGACTGCAGCTAGACAGATTCCTGGCTTCATTCGAAGTGCAAAATATTACACAACAGCTTGTGTTAGGTCATTCAACAAATCAAATCTGTCAGATGTCTCCCTATTTTTGTCACTGGTATGAATGAATAACTATGGCAGATATGGCATTTTTCTTTTGCACAGTGAATATTGTAATTGCGCCCTATCAATGGCTCACTCTGTCTATGTGCATTACACTAGGATAGGAGACAGCGGCACACACGCCGACAGACGGTGTGGAAACGATCAACGCACAAGCCTGTCTTTGAGTGTCTCTACTTTACATAAACACACACACACATACAAACTGAGTGTGTTGCTGTGAGACAAGGAACTGATCTGACAGAGACCCCATACGAGTACTTTCACACACATTTACATCAGAGCTTCTTATCTGATCTGTTGAACAACACAAACACACACACCAGCGGGAGAAACTCTGTGTTTGCATCTGCGCTTCTCCAGAACTGGTGTGATGAAGGAAGTAATGTCAGGCTATGAGAACGGACAGCATTCAACTCACGCCTTCATGCAAACTCAGAGGAGGAGAGAGACGGCAAAGATTCCAGGAAGAACAGCATTAAAATACGGATATACAGTCAGTCTGAGCATGAGGATATCAGGAAAACTCACCACAAATATACACAAATATCATCATCATTATTAGTAGTAAAATGTAATTATTTATATAACTGTCATTATTATTTTATTAAATATATTACTATAGTAAAACTGCAAAATAAAAAGTAATAATAATAATAATATATATTTAATAAAATATATTAAAGTGTAATTTATTCCTGTGATCAAAGCTGAATGTTCAGCATCATTACTCCAGTCTTCAGTGTCACATGATCCTCCAGAAATCAGTATAATATGATGATCTGATGATCAAGAAACATTTATGATTATTATGAGTGTTGAAAACAGTTGTGGACAATTTTATTTCTCAGGATTCTTTGATGAATTGAGTTCAAAAGAACAGCATTTAAAAAATAAATAAATAAAAAAGCAAAACTTCAATAGCGTTCAAAAGTTTGGGGTCAGTAAGTTTTTTTTTTTTTGGGGGGGGGGGGGCTTAAAAAAATGAATACTTCTGTTCAGCAGTGATGCATTAAATTGATCAAAAGTGACAGGAAAGACATTTATAATGTTACAAAAGATTCTATTTCAAATAAATGCTGTTCTTTTGAACTTTCTGTTCATCAAAGAATCCTGAAAACACACACACACACACACTCTCACACACACTAGTGCAGTCACGCTATGTCAGATTAAAACACACTGAACTCATGTTGGTTGTTTACAGACGGTCGAAGTCTTTACCCACTAAAAGACTGGATTTAATTTAGTGTAATGAAAGTGAAATGAGTTTCACACTGAACCAAATGTTGAGGCATTCGAATAAACACATGCAAGTTGTTCACATGTGGAACGCCTGAATAATTCATCTTCTGCGTATAAACACCACCTGTTAGCCAACAATACACTTTAAAACTCAAAAAACATCAATATTTCAACTACTACTAAAAAATATTGCACAAAAACACACGCTGAGCGAAACGCTTGCAACACACGAGTGGAGAGAAATGAATGCGGTGTAAAGGGATCTGTGTGTGTCTTGTTGGCTGGTTATTGGCTGGAGTGTGTGTGTGAGTGTGTGTGTGTGTGTGTGTGTGTGTGTGTGTGTGTGTGTGTGTGTGTGTGTGTGTGTGTGTGTGTGTGT
>CM040833.1:34899026-34921526 GCA_022828995.1 Vimba vimba
ACTGGGAACCTGAAACACACACACACACACACACACACACACACACACAGAGAGGAAGGGCAGAGGTTTAGTGCGCTGTGAACACAACTATATATATATTGACACCACATTCTGTCTGACTTTATTGCTTATGTTAAACTTTTCTTCAAATGTCCAAGCCGCTCCTTTCTATATACTGACATGAATGTGGACTGAAGCTCCAGTGGATGTGGAGGTTGGAAGGACTTTATTTATTTCAATGAATCACACACACACAACTGATGTGGGACACACATACTCACACACATACTCACACACACACACACACACACACACACACACACACACACACACACACACACACACACACACACACACACACACACACAGGACTGATGTGGGACACACAGACACACATACTCACAGACAAACACACACACAGACACACATTCACACACACACGACTGATATGGGACACACAGACACACACACACTCTCACACACACACAATTACACACATAGGACTGATGTGGGACACAGAAACACAGAAACACACACACACACTCACACTCACAACTGATGTGGGCCACACATACAAAAACACACACACACACACACACACACACACACACACACACACACACACGACTGATGTGGGCCACACATACAAAAACACACACACACAGACACACACTCACTCACACACACACACACACACACACACAGACACATACTCACTCACACACACACACGACTGATGTGGGACACACAGACACACACACACTCTCACACACACACAATTACACACATAGGACTGATGTGGGACACAGAAACACAGAAACACACAAACACACACACACACACTCGCACTCACAACTGATGTGGGCCACACATACAAAACACACACACACACACACACACACACACACACACACACACACTGAAGCAGAGGAACTCTAACACCCAGAGGATGAATTTCCCGTCAGTTTCTTCTGCTTTTGTCCTCTAAAGCATGCGGGGGAAAGTGTGCAATCACATGCTCTCACACACACACACACACACACACACACACACACACACACACACACACACACACACACACACACACAGATAGTGATGGGAAACTAGGGTACTTACAGGCGCTTAAGGTTTTCAGCAACACTATTTGCATATTGTTGATCCGTCTGTAAAACAAAGCAAGAACCAGTGTTGACTTTCATAAATCACACAATCTTTCCCAGTCAATACATGTTCAGCTTTGAGCTAGACAAGGGGTTGTAGCAGTTTCTGGATGGATGTTAAAAGTACAATGTCGGTTCTCATTTCCTGACTTTTCCTGCTAAAGAGATTATAGTCCCTGTGAAGAACTTGAACTGTGCAATAATGACAGCAAATGATGTTGAGTTGCTGAAGCTCTTTCCACTATAAAACAGCAGATGGACTTCACCGTGCATATTCACTTTCACGGTTCGTTCAAGACACAACTCAAGCGTGGCATATTCCTGGAGATGCCACAAGGGGTGCTAGAGCTGCACGATTAATCGTTAAAAGATCGCCATCTCAACTCAAACACCCATGCGATCTCATTCCTACATGACAACGATTCGCCTGAGTCTATTAAACTTTGACAAAACCACACCGAAACGTTCAGATCTGCGTCCTGATCCAGAGAGAGCCGTTGTCAAACAGCTTCACCGTCTGTTTTGTGTTACAAATATTCATATTATCACAGAAGTACTGAGATAAAAGTTTATAGTTCGGAAAATGATATAAACACTGATGTCTACAGAAGCGATTAAAATAGAGTAAATTAACTTTTGAAAGTAACTTGACGCTTCAAATAAAGATTGTATCAATTACATCGTTACACCAGTAGGTGGAGACAAGAGACTGTTCAAACATGTATTTGTCATTGAATACTTCAAGAGATTCATTCATAACTGCTGATTCATCCAATAATGAAACAAGTGAAGACTTTATGAGTGAGTCATTGAATCATTTACTCAAGAGATTCATTCAAAAACACTGATTCATCCAGTAATGAAACAAGTATTTATGAGTGAGTCATTGAATCATTTACTCAAGAGATTCATTCAAAAACACCGATTCGTCCAGTAATGAAACAAGTATTTATGAGTGAGTCATTGAATCATTTACTGAAGAGATTCATTCAAAAACACTGAATCGTCCAGTAATGAAACAAGTATTTATGAGTGAGTCATTGAATCGTTTACTGAAGAGATTCATTCAAAAACACTGATTAGTCCAGTAATGAAACAAGTATTTATGAGTGAGTCATTGAATCATTTACTGAAGAGATTCATTCAAAAACACTGAATCGTCCAGTAATGAAACAAGTATTTATGAGTGAGTCATTGAATCGTTTACTGAAGAGATTCATTCAAAAACACTGAATCGTCCAGTAATGAAACAAGTATTTATGAGTGAGTCATTGAATCGTTTACTGAAGAGATTCATTCAAAAACACTGATTCATCCAGTAATGAAACAAGTATTTATGAGTGAGTCATTGAATCATTTACTGAAGAGATTCATTCAAAAACACCGATTTGTCCAGTAATGAAACAAGTATTTATGAGTGAGTCATTGAATCATTCATTAAAACAGTTTTTTTTTAATAATTCATTCAGATTAATTCAACATTTTAACAAGACTGCAGCAATTAACATTTTGTCGGAACCTCTATTAAATGACATTACATTGTTTAGTTGTCTGTTCAGAATCATGAGAGAATCGTGATCTCTGTTTGAAACAAAAAAAATCATGATTCTCAGTTTGACCAGAATCGTTCAGCGGTACACCAGTTCTGTCTGTCAGATCATGGCTTTATCATTTAAAACTCTATATGCAACATTTTGCTTTAAAGGTTTGTGCTGAATTTAAGGTAAAGCCACTTGGATTGATATTTTATTATCAGTTCAGCATTCAGACATTTCTAGTGTAGTTTAAAGTCACCATGAATCAAAATTGACCATATTTCTGGAATACAGCAGTATAGTTTATCCACGCACATCATTAGCTGTTTAAATTCATGAGCTGTCGTAAGTTGAGAGTCTGTCAGCTCAGTTTTTGCGGTTTTGCTGTTTTTCACAGATTGAACATGTTGAATATTGGCTGGATTACGTCTTGTACAATGCGTTCACGTCCTTGTAGAACTCGTAATTACAACTTGTACACTGGGAATGATCTGAGAGCTCTGACGTGTGCCATGTGACGCTGTACCACCTGACCTGCAGACTCATAGTGTTGCCATAGAAAGGCATAATCTGATTCCAAGTAGAACATCATGTTGTCATCTCCCAAATTATGATTATTACGATAATTCCTCACGGGCAAAATCAAGACCTGCCCTACATTTGTTCTTTGTTTCAGAAGCGTTTCACTCGGATATACGGCACAATGGAGAACAGACGATTGTAATTTCAGTTTCATGAAGACCTGAAGTGTTGAAACGCTCTCGAGCGGTGTGTCGGATGGAGTCAGTGTAACAGTGAAACTCAAGGACGAGGGTATAATGTGTGGATACACACGCTGCGTCAGAGTCCATGACCTGCGGGAACATCACACTATCCTCATTTCCCACACATCTCTCATCACCGACTCATTGTGTTGACAATTATCCTGAGACGTAGAAGAGAACGAGTGACAGAAGATGAGGAAACACCTGCAGAAACTTTGACCAAACCTTCAGTTTCCAGAGAAGTGGGAAATGCTGCGTTCAGACGCACAGAGAGCTTGTGACTTATCATGAGATGAACAATCCTGACCCGTTTAGTGTCACGTCAGCTGCTCTTCAGAGCGCTTTAATCACAGGATGGAAAACACCACATTACAAAAGCATTTGTCACAATCCTTTTAAGTTCTCTTAAAACAAAAAAGGGCTGAAAAGTGTCAATGAGACGGAAAGTGCAAACAACAACATTTGTACATTTCCTGATGAAAATGTGAGTGGCGCTTTCAGAGGAAAAAATACTTTTATATTTTTATATAAAAATATATATTTAGAGATAATATTTCTGGAAAGTTCACTGTGGTGAGCGAACTTCTTCCTTCTTTGGAGTCTGACTCCCTGCATTTGCATCTAGTGAAAGCCGTCTCATATCAATGAAACCGACTGGCATCTAAACTGTGTATTCCCCCTTCCATGTAAAGCGCTTTGAGAACCCAGAAAAGCGCAATATAAATGTAACAAATAATAATAATTATTATTATTATATGCAAACTAAATGCAAATTAGTTCGACTGAATCTGAACAAGTCGCACATGCACTGTTCATATAACACACTTATGCCTGGTTCAGATTACACGATTTTAGCCCGATTTTGGCACGATCCGTTTGACGTAGGGTGTCGTGGGGATTCGCAAACGACAACGGGCGTCGGGACGCAAGATTCGATCGTTTCATCTCGTATAGTGTGTCATAGTGGGCGACAACCAACGTCGCGTCTGCAATGCCTCACGACATCACGACAGAAAGACTAGCATGTTTAATTTTTTTAACGGTCCTCCACGACAACGGCGCGCGAGTGAGTGAGTGAGGGAGAGTGAGTGAGAGTGTGTGTTCGCGAGTGAGTGAGTGAGTGAGCGAGTGTGTGTGACTGTGTGTGTGCGCGAGAGTGAGTGTGTGAGTGAGAGAGCATGTGTGTGTGTGTGTGTGTGTGTGTGTGTGTGTGAGAGAGAGAGAGAGAGAGAGAGAGAGAGAGAGAGAGAGAGAGAGAGAGAGAGAGAGTGCGAGTGAGTGAGTGAGTGTGTGTGTGTGTGTGTGTGAGAGAGAGAGAGAGAGAAAGTGAGTGCGTGCGTGTGTGAGTGCGTGTAGGCTATGTGAGTGAGCGTGTGTATGTGCGAGTGAATGAGTAGGTTATGTGAGACGGCTCGTGATGACTGGTCGGAAAACAACGTGTAGTCTGACATGTTTCTTGTCCACGACGTGACAAGATTTTTAGGAGTCAAAATCGTGTAATCTGACACAGTGACTATCGTAACAGACAAAAAAAATCGTGTAATCTGAACCAGGCATTACAGAATGCACTTTATTAACAGGCAAGATGTAAGTTCTAAGTCAAAAGCAGCAAATGAATCAATATTATCTTCTTTTTTAATTTCACCTAAAAATGATCTTTTTGTGTCACCCATTCCAAACTTAAATGACTTTCTTTCTTTATTCACAGGAACACAAACGGAGGGAATCTGAAGATTGTGCTGGTCGTTCTTTTCCAGGCAATTACAGTGAATGAGAAATATAATTTTTCAGAGAATACTTTTCAGTTCTTTCCAGTAATTTCAGTGAATTTTGGTTCTCACACAAAACTATTAGAATATAGTTATATGAACCATTTTACAATCATTTTATGTTTCATTTTTGGGTGAACTATCCTTTTAACATGCTGGGAATGACAGCAAACAAGAAAGAAAAAGAGGACTGGACTCTAGATGCATATTACTGCACAAACCCTCACAGAGATAACATTATAATACAAAAAATGAGATATGGCATGTACTTAAATCATCCCCAAAGTAAAAGGTGTGTGAATACACAACCCAGACAGAACTCTCACACACACACACACACACACAGTTCACTGCCGCCAGTTACTCATAGTCAATGTTAATTAAAGTGAAGTGCTCAAACACACTCAGCAGTGTACAGCGTGTGTGTCTAGGGCACAGTGTCCTTCAGATACAGTGTGGTGAAACACAGGATGACGCTTCACTGCATTCATCATCATACATCACTGTAAAATACTGTAATCTGACAGACATCTATTTCACTGCTCTCTCATAAACACTTCTTAGAAAATAAAACACTAGCTATAATGGAGAATATCCAGGATCAGCTCCATTTCTCCCGATTGTTACGCTGCTCCTTTAGCAATGTGCTCTCTCTGAACCGCAGTGTGTTTGCACAAAAACATCATGTGTTGTAGGAACAAACTCAATACTGCTCTGTCCTCATGAGCGGTGTCCGAATATGCGAATACTTCCCTATCTGATGGAAAGCCAACATGACGAATGTAGGACATCTGAATTACACGCACTCTTGCAGTCAGTCCCAGTACTGGTGCACTATTCTGTGCTGTGTTAGTATGAAGAGTGTGTTCACTTCACACTGAACATTCTCAAATGAAACAGTGCACTTCGAATCCCCAGATGATGCCCTAAACTCACCACTAAACCACGGGCCAGATTTACTAACAGCTTGATGAGCGCAAACCCTCTTTTGGAGTTCAAAACTACTGTCAGGATTTACTAAAGACACACAGTGATAAATGAGCGATGGAAAGCGCGGACAGGGTTATTTTTGCAGCTGACTATATTGCATATGCATTTGTAGGAGTTTCCCTTTCAGACACTAAACTGATGGGAGGAGAGTTTTTAAAGTCCCCCGTAGTCAATCATTTTATCCCTTAAAACTCATCTTTGATCTCCAAATGACGTTTTTTCCTTGAATTTTTTTTTTCATGCCTTGAAATATCTTGAATGTAACTCGACACCCTTGCCTCATTTAGTACACACGGTTCTATGAATATGCAAATGAGCCCCGCCTCCACTCACTCACTCAGCTCAGAGATCCACTGGTTGGATCAGAGATCGTGTGATAGAAGAGAATTTCCTCCAGTCGTCTTCATTTATCCAGAACGCTCTTGGTAGATTGCATTGGTCATTATGGGAATGAGCTGCAGCGTCTGTGTTCTTTCATTTGTGCATCGTCAGTAGATGGGAGTCAACTGCACTCTCCCATCAGCGCTTTTATGGGATATCAGTCTCCCTGTAACTTCCCTGTGTAGTGCATCTGTCCCCAAGTGTGGACATCCGAGTTATCACAGGACAGAAGCCAGACAGAGCGTATAATCAATGAGGAAATGGACTTACAAATGGTTCAGCAGCTTCTAAAAGTCTCAAGCTACTCATAACGTAAAGTAGATAAACTCCAGGAAAGCTACCAGTTTAGTTGTTAGCTATTCAACAAGCTAGAAACAAAAAGTACCTAATTACACAAATGTTACCTTGAGGGACTAATATATCAGATGATAACTATAATGTTGCTATGTAAGCAATGCCACACGTGCAAGAGTTCTGATGTCCTCTAATATCAGCAGTGATCATTGCTGTGTGGATATCTGGATAATCATCACGACCGCAAGTGTGATATTCCTTTTATACAACAATTCAATAAACAAGAAGTTAATTATGGAGTAACTTACATTTTAGACACAATATTAGGAAATCTTTGGCTGAGCAAAACCAGGTAAAGTCAAAGCAGAGTTTACTGTTGAGTGTAAAACACAGCAGTGGAGTTTCCTTGCTGAATGAATCAGCATTTTGAATGAATCAGTCAGTGAATGATTCAATGACTCACTTATACAGAGACCTGTTTATATACTGAATGAATCAGCAGTTTGAATGAATTGGTGTGATTCAGTAACTCTAATAAAGTTCTTAACCCTCACTTTGTTTAAATCACTTTATATATATACAGTATATCAAGTAGTTTGGTATATACTGAAGTCTCAAAAAAATTAGATGTTACTTAATGAGAAGTATGAAATGAGATGCCACATTATGATTACACAACACACGGATCACATTTCTGGAATTCATAATCCGTGTCCTTTAGGATCCGAGAAGGTTGTGATCTTACCTCTGCTATGAAGACGACGATCACGCAGTCCTCCTTCTCGACCGGACTCAGCTCTGACATCAGCGAGCTCAGCGTGTCCGTCAGGTACGTGTGCACCTCTCGCTTCACACTGGGGACGCCCAACACTATCGACACTGAGAGAGAGAGAGAGAGAGAGAGAGAGACGCTCTAATCAGCCCTGTGTGCATTTACTCTTCACAGATCACCATTGAAACATACTGTACCCTACACACACACACACACACACACACACACACACACACACACACACACACACACAAACACAGACACACACACACACACTCACTCACTCACTCACTCACTCACTCACTCACTCACTCACTCACTCACTCACTCACTCACTCACTCACTCACTCACTCACTCACTCACTCACTCACTCACTCTCACACTCTCACACTCACTCTCTCCCACACACTCTCACTCTCCCACACACTTTCACTCTCATACTCACTCTCTCCCACACTCACTCACTCACTCACTCACTCACTCACTCACTCACTCACTCACTCACTCTCTCCCACACACTCTCACTCTCACACTCACTCTCTCCCACACACTCTCACTCTCACACTCACCCTCTCCCACACACTCTCACTCTCTCACACACTCTCACTCTCCCACACACTTTCACTCTCATACTCACTCACTCACTCACTCACTCACTCACTCACTCACTCACTCACTCTCTCCCACACACTCTCACTCTCATACTCACTCACTCACTCACTCACTCACTCACTCACTCACTCACTCACTCACTCACTCACTCACTCACTCACTCACTCACTCACTCACTCTCTCCCACACACTCACTCACTCACTCACTCTCCCACACACTCTCACTCTCATACTCACTCACTCACTCACTCACTCACTCACTCACTCACTCTCTCCCACACACTCACTCACTCACTCACTCACTCACTCACTCACTCACTCACTCACTCACTCTCTCCCACACACTCTCACTCTCATACTCACTCACTCACTCACTCACTCACTCACTCACTCACTCACATACTCACTCACTCACTCACTCACTCACTCACTCACTCACTCTCTCTCCCACACACTCTCACTCTCACACTCACTCTCTCCCACACACTCTCACTCTCCCACACACTTTCTCTCACTCACTCACTCACTCACTCACTCACTCACTCACTCACTCACTCACTCACTCACTCCAGGCCGAGAGCCAGGACAGGAGACGGAGAGCCAGACTCTATGCTTCAGGAGTGATGGAATATTACGAGTTCGGCATATATGGGATAAGAGGACCACAAACACTCAGACGATGAAGTTTACCTTTTTATCTTCAGTTGCCTTTTTACTTTTATAAGGTCATATTTTTCAAACCTCTCTCCTAGGCCTATATCTCCAAAAGCGCACAGAAAGACTTTTGGGGCCACTCATATACATCCTGAGCGGTGTGTGTGGATGCTACAGCCTCACACTGCCTCATGACTTCTGACCATGATTAATGAATTAAAATAATAAAACACATCTACATATCTTCAAATACGATCGTACGCGTCAAAGGGTTAATACCGTTCATTAGCTAAATATTTCTGAAGCAGACAGACAGACGTAAAGGGTGACCGATAGCACTGATTTATTGAAGGACGAAAAAAACATCACCACCAAAAAAAAGAGTTTAAGGGCAAAAAGGGCTTGAGCCCTAGCTGTGCACGTGCCTAAATGTGTGTACACTAATGTATTATTATGGTATGTATTACAATAGCCAGTAGGATTACTCTAAGACACTGGAAGACAGTGAAAGCCCCAGATCTGCCAGTGCAGTGGAAATGGAGTGGCATCATATGAATCTACGCTCAGTCCAGTTCACAGTGTTAGAGGAGTGTCTCTCTGGGAGGAGCTCTGGATACTTGTACTTTTCCTTTATTATGTTAAATCGTGCTTATAAACCTGCAACCCTTTATTAAGATTGTATTGTTGTATGCCTGTTACCAACCTTCCAAAAATCAATAAAAACTTCATTAAAAAGATGAAAGGAGGATGAAAGGAGGATAAAAGAAGCAGTGACGACAGCGCAAGACGACGGAGGACCATGCCTGGACATTATGATGGCTTTTGGTTTAGTTTATGCGGCAGTCGCAGTCGTTTCGTTGTTTATGTTTATTTCGTGATTAAAGTAATGTTTGCTGTTTTTCGGTTCCGCCTCCTTCTCTGAACTTCTGAGACGCTGAACACAGAGATTCAACAAACTCACTGAACTTGGCTTATTTTTTAACCGAAATGCTGGGTTATTTATTTATTTTTAAATACTTTTTTAACCCAAATGTTGGGATATTTGTTTCAACCCAAATACTGGGTTATTTATTTATTTTTAACCCAAATGCTGGGATATTTTTTTTTTAAATACTTAACGAACAGTATTTATATCGTTTTTACCACTTGTACACAACCATGTCCAAGTGATCTGAGGGTGTGCGTGCTTCCTGGTGTGTGATGTGTGCGCGCGTTCTGGCTTAGTCTGCGCAAGCGCCGGAAAGTGTACAAAAGGTAAAAACGATATAAATACTGTTTGTTTTCTCACACAAACCGCTCGTTTCGTGTCTTAGGCCATCAATGTGTACTTATGATGGGGAATTGTTTAATTTGGACTTCTCTGTGCATGCTCTTTGAGGTGGTGACCATAGACCTGCATTATATGACTGACAGACAAGAACGGTTTGACCTAAAAATATCACAATTGAACCTACTGTGGAAACAAAGACACCTACATCTTGGATGCCCTTGAGGTAAGCTAAAACATACCAAAATTTAATTTCAAAGTTAACTATCCCTTTAAATACTTATTTTTGTAAAATACTTTAACCCAAATGTTGGGTTATTTTTTCTTTCTTTTCTTAAATACTTTTTTAACTCAAACGCTGGGTTATTTGTGGTTTATGTGGAATCCATGCAACCGGACAGGTCTGGAGAAGGGTTGTTACTGTGCCACACTGACCTCCGGTGCGACCCTGGCCGATGTGCACGGCCGGCTGGAGGCTGCTCTCCTTGGCCAGCAGGTGTGGCAGATGGTGGAAGATGCTGGGCAGCTGAAGAACATTCTTACTGCTGGTCACGTTCCACAGCTTCAGCTTGGTCTCATCTGAAAGAGAACGCACAATCGCACATAAATGAGTGTCTGTCGTAGTCGACCCGTTAAAACTATTAACACACAATCCTGGATCAACAGCCAGGGGCGTTTCTAGGTTTTAAAAACGTCAGGGTCTGGTGTTATAAGATAACATGATTCGATACAGAGAATAATATTGTAGGCCTATATGCAGGGGGCAGACTGGGTCAAAAATTCAGCCCTGGTACTGTAGCCACACCAGCCCACATTACCACACAAACAAGCGCATTGTGAGGTATTAGGGGGGTTCTAAAATTTGGATTTCTCTGACCTACATATGTGCATTTTAAGGTGTTTAAAGGCCAAAAAAGATAACAACAGCTTTAACAATAGCTTTAAAAGCAGATAACAGATTCTTAAACATGAGAATGAGGATAAATGTTGAAATGAATGATTCACACTACAAAATGGAAATGCAGAATGTTTCTGCTTATTGTTGACAATACAAAATCACATATTCCAAACAGGAATGGCCTTAAATGAGAAATCGTTCAAGGATTATTTTGCATAGATGTTACATTTCAATCAAACACCAGTGCAATATTTTTGTGTCCAGAGGCAAATGAGCAATTTATACACTCACCTAAAGGATTATTAGGAACACCATACTAATACTGTGTTTGACCCCCTTTCGCCTTCAGAACTGCCTTAATTCTACGTGGCATTGATTCAACAAGGTGCTGAAAGCATTCTTTAGAAATGTTGGCCCATATTGATAGGATAGCATCTTGCAGTTGATGGAGATTTGTGGGATGCACATCCAGGGCACGAAGCTCCCATTCCACCACATCCCAAAGATTCTCTATTGGGTTGAGATCTGGTGACTGTGGGGGCCATTATAGTACAGTGAACTCATTGTCATGTTCAAGAAACCAATTTGAAATGATTCGAGCTTTGTGACATGGTGCATTATCCTGCTGGAAGTAGCCATCAGAGGATTGGTACATGGTGGTCATAAAGGGATGGACATGGTCAGAAACAATGCTCAGACCTTCAAGTTCGGCACTTTGTTTCAAAAAGTTTTTCTAATTTTCCCTTCTTACCTCCTCAACAACCATGGGATAGATTGCTTGACTTTAAGCCACAACAAAGAGGGATTGTCTCTAAAATTTATAATTGTATTCTGGATCTTTGTAACTACTCAAACTCAAAAACAAAGACTGCTTGGGAGGAGGAACTGGGACAACAATTCAGTGAGGAGTGGTGGCAAGAGGTCATTGATAGACTGAGTACTGTATCATCTTGTGCACGTCTTGTACTGATTCATTTCAAGGTTGTACACAGGGTCCATTTCTCCAAAGCAAGATTATCTGCAATTTTCCCTGGAGTAGAAGATAAATGTGAACGATGTCTTAACCCATGTTGTCATTTGAGCCACATGTTTTTTCTTTGTCCACGGTTACACGACTTTTGGTCTGGTTTCTTCAACATAATTTCAATTATAATAGGAATACACCTTCAACCTTGCCCCTTAATTGCTATTTTTGGGACCCCAGACAAATCAGATCGATTTAATTGGGCACAGAAAGAAATTCTCAAATTCACATCTTTATTGGCCAGACGTCGAATTCTCTTACAGTGGAAATCTCCAAATCCTCCATCAGTTTCACAGTGGCTTACTGATGCTATGCATTTCTTAAAACTTGAGAAAATCAAGTACGCAATGAAAGGAAATACTGACAAGTTTTTTTATATCTGGCAGCCTTTTCTATCATATTTTGCAGACTTGCAAGTCTTACCAGACTAAGTCCTGTTATATTTTATATTTGTATATGATTTTAAGTAAGCCGGGGTGGGGTGGGGTGGGGTGGTTTGGTTATGTCTTTTTCTTTTCTTGTTTTCTGTTATTTTGTTTAAAATCTAAATTGTAAAAGTTGTCAATTCTATGTAACTCGATTCAGTTTTCAATAAAAATATGTTGCAAAAAAAAAAGAAACAATGCTCAGGTAGGCCGTGGCATTTAAACGATGCCCAATTGGCACTAAGGGGCCTAAAGTGTGCCAAGAAAACATCCCCCACACCATTACACCACCACCACCAGCCTGCACAGTGGTAACAAGGCATGATGGATCCATGTTCTCATTCTGTTTACGCCAAATTCTGACTCTACCATCTGAATGTCTCAACAGAAATCGAGACTCATCAGACCAGGCAACATTTTTCCAGTCTTCAACTGTCCAATTTTGGTGAGCTCGTGCAAATTGTAGCCTCTTTTTCCTATTTGTAGTGGAGATGAGTGGTACCCGGTGGGGTCTTCTGCTGTTGTAGCCCATCCGCCTCAAGGTTGTGCGTGTTGTGGCTCGGTTGTAACGAGTGGTTATTTCAGTCAAAGTTGCTCTTCTATCAGCTTGAATCAGTCAGCCCATTCTCCTCTGACCTCTAGCATCAACAAGGCATTTTCGCCCACAGGACTGCCGCATACTGGATGTTTTTCCCTTTTCACACCATTCTTTGTAAACCCTAGAAATGGTTGTGCGTGAAAATCCCAGTAACTGAGCAGATTGTGAAATACTCAGACCGGCCCGTCTGGCACCAACAACCATGCCACGCTCAAAATTGCTTAAATCACCTTTCTTTCCCATTCTGACATTCAGTTTGGAGTTCAGGAGATTGTCTTGACCAGAATAGAATAGAATAGAATAGAATAGAATAGAATAGAATAGAATAGAATAGCCTTTATTGTCATTGCACTGTGGAGGTACAACAAAATTTAGGGTGCTCTCACAGAGCTACCCTTGCACCACACAAAAAAAAAGTAACAAAAACTACAAGGAACAATAAACAACATACATCAGGACAAAAGACAAATAGGCTAAACGAACGATGTACTCTCATTTAAATGTAAAATATAAAAGAAACAATATATATATATATATATATATATATATATATATATATATATATATATATATATATATATATATATATATATATATATATACATACACATGTATATATACATAAAATCTGTTTAAATGTTAAAATCTTAAAGTGTCTGTAGTTATTACAGAGTGCAGGTAGGAGGAGGTGTGCTAATTGTCTGCTCTTCATGGGGTATGGGGTGATTGAGGGGGGGCGGGCTTATGTGTGTAAGTGTCCATAGGTATTAGCAGTTCGTATGGCCAGGACCACACCAGGACCACACCCCTAAATGCATTGAAGCAACTGCCATGTGATTGGTTGATTAGATAATTGCATTAATGAGAAATTGAACAGGTGTTCCTAATAATCCTTTAGGTGAGTGTATATTAGCATTAAAGATTGGTTTCAGCAACTTTTTTCTTTTTAAAAGTTAGAAGTTAGAAAAAGTTGGTTTTCTTCTTTGATTAGTGCCAAAAACATTGATTAACTCAAGAAAGAAAAAAGTTGCTGAAACCAGCTTGGTGGGCTGGTGTGGCTACAGTGCCAGGGCTGAATTAATCATGTTATCTTATAACCCCAGCCCCTGACGTTTCGGGCTCAGCCCCTGATGTTTTTAAAACCTAGAAACGCCCCTGCATGTAGCCTAAAAACATCTCATCTGACAGAGGACTGTGCGGCGGTGCTGACTGCGTTATTTTTGTATTTTTTTAATTGCTGTGAGATTGTTTGCTGTTGCGCGCAAATCCTGGATATATTCTAGGATAGGCTGAAATCACTCACATGGTGCGTCTCTCTGTGAGAGATTTCAACAATCACCAGTCATACAGCAGCAAAGCCAAAGCACAATGAAATAAGGCAACTTATGATTTCAGGGGTTTACATAGGCTATTGTCCGGTTTCATATTTGTCAGTCAACTTTTCGAAATGCATTCAGGGCCACACTCAAAACATTCGGGGCTGACGCCGCGTCTGTCAACAGCCATTGCGGTTACTGGACACGTAACACACGTTAACCCTATTAAGCCTACTGTACTGCACATGTTTTATACACACATTCCTAATTATCAATATGATCAAAACTTTGCTGAAAAACCTATTGTACACAATCTACTACGGTCCTTCTGTTGTCTGAATGATAGTTTAGACTTTCTTAGCAAGTAAAAATCTTTACTGAACCTAAGAATAACTGATATTTCAAGATAACACTTACTGGACTGAAGTGACTGAGGTTTACTTGATTATCCATATATAATTTATTAGTAAATCATGAGTATCAAATATGATCATCAGGCTTTTGAGGAAGGTTTATTTGTTCATCTCTCAATCACCATTGTATTGTATTGCATTATATGTTTTAAAACTAGAGCTTTGATTATAAAACTCAGTATCTTACTAAGACATATTATTATATATTATTGGCAGATATAGAGTGACGACTGATATATAATTTATAACAAAATTATAACACGCATCAGAATTTCTTCTTCCTTTATGTCCACATAAATATCAGCATCTGCACCAAATTGAACATTTTGATAACACTTTATTTTGATAGTCCATTATAACTTGTCAACTAACTCTCATTAGAGTATTAATAGACTGTTAGGATAAGGTTCGGGTTAGGATAAGTGGACAATAGGGATGCTCATATTGACCGTTTAACCGTTAACCGAAAGTAAAAATTTTGACCGATTAATACTATCAGTTAAACGGTTTAAAACGTTTTTTTTTTTATCTTCTTTTTTTTTTAGTTTGCTGCATGGTTTAAAAATAAAATGCTTTATAGCTTATATTTATTAACTCACGGAGCGCGTCGACACGCGCAACCACACACGAGACGTTACCTGTGTATTCCCGGGACATCCGTCCCATGATCGGAGAGGGTGTTTCTTGCCGCGGGTCTAACTGTCAACAGGCTGTGCTCCAGACTGACCCCACATCACGTTGATGTTGCTTTTTTTTAAATAAAAATTAGACAAGGTGTTAAGGTAGGGCTTCTATTTTTATTTAACGAAAAAGTCAAACGGAAAAAAAACTTGGCGTTTTTTTCGAAAGCTTTGTTCAAACGGATTCAGTGTTTTCTTTTTGTCATCTTAATTTGTTAATTATTTAAGTTTAAAAAATATATTTAGTGTAGGCCTATTTTGTTTTTTATTTGTAATATTTTATTCTGTTTTTCTCTCTCTGTCAGAAATGCTGCAGGTGCGTGAACATTTAAACTGAATCCAGGTTCTGTTGTTGATCTGTTCTGTATGCTGCTGTTTGCACTTTGCACGTTAAAATAAACCCTTTGATAAAAACTTTTTTTTTAAAAGGGTCACAGATACGCGTCCATTTTATTTGTATTTAATGCAATTGACCCTTCGCAAAGACCCGCCCCCCTTAGTTACTGTCGCTATGTCCGACAAGCTATATGCTGCTCTCACGTACACCATGTTCTCACGCAGTGAAAAATACATCGCGGAGCAGAGAGGAGACTGACAACACGCTGACAGACAGGACAGACCAGGTTACTTTTCGGTTACTTCTGATATTAAACATATTAAACAAAGTCTCACCTTTCAAATTTGGTCATTTTTTTAAAATAAATTTAAACGATACAATAGGCTACACCGTTTTGTGGATCTTAAATGTCTCTGACAGATCGCTGTAGAGCATCCGCTAAAGCTGCTCGTGAACCGATCATCTCTTCCTTCTATAGCATCAAATAAACATGAATGAACATAAGAAGGAATGTTGTTTTAAACCGCGGAAAGGCGTCAGTACATTCCGTTTTTCAAGTTCAAATCCTCCCATGTTAATCTGCTAGCTAACGTTATCTCTCCTGACTGCTTTGTCGGACAAAATGGCGGATTATGATTGGTGAGATCGGCTGTCAATTCAATATTATAATCTTATCAGTTAACGGTTAATAATCGATTAACGAGCGGCGGTTGTCGGTCGGGAAAATTAATCGAAATGAGCATCCCTAGTGGACAAGTCATATTATTTCAAACTATTTAAAAAAAAATAAGTTTGTATGACTTATTTTCTTGTAGGGAACCATGCTGGTCTATAACCCCCTGGCCCCGCGCTGGTCTATAACCCTCTGGCCCCGCACTGGTCTATAACCCTCTGGCCCCGCGCTGGACTATAACCCTCTGGCCCCGTGCTGGACTATAACCCCTGGCCCCGCGCTGGACTATAACCCCGAGCCCCGCGCTGGTCTATAACCCTCTGGACTGGTCTATAACCCGCTGGACTATAACCCCTGGCCCCACGCTGGACTATAACCCCTGGCCCCGCGCTGGACTATAACCCTGAGCCCCGCGCTGGTCTATAACCCGCTGGACTATAACCCCTGGCCCCACGCTGGACTATAACCCCTGGCCCCGCGCTGGAATATAACCCCTGGCCCCGCGCTGGTCTATAACCCTCTGGCCCCATGCTGGTCTATAACCCTCTGGACTGGTCTATAACCCGCTGGACTATAACTCCTGGCCCCACGCTGGACTATAACCCCTGGCCCCGCGCTGGACTATAACCCCTGGCCCCGCGCTGGTCTATAACCCTCTGGCCCCGCGCTGGTCTATAACCCTCTGGCCCCATGCTGGTCTATAACCCCTGGCCCCGCGCTGGTCTATAACCCGTTGGACTATAACCCCCTGGCCCCGCGCTGGACTATAACACCTGGCCCCGCGCTGGTCTATAACCCCCTGGCCCCGCGCTGGTCTATAACCCCCTGGCCCCGCGCTGGTCTATAACCCCCTGGCCCCGCGCTGGACTATAACCCTCTGGACTGGTCTATAACCCTCTGGACTGGTCTATAACCCTCTGGACTGGTCTATAACCCTCTGGACTGGTCTATAACCCTCTGGACTGGTCTATAACCCGCTGGACTGGTCTATAACCCTCTGGACTGGTCTATAACCCTCTGGACTGGTCTATAACCCTCTGGACTGGTCTATAACCTGCTGGACTATAACCCTCTGGCCCCGCGCTGGACTATAACCCGCTGAACTGGTCTATAACCCTCTGGACTGGTCTATAACCCTCTGGACTGGTCTATAACCCTCTGGACTGGTCTATAACCCTCTGGACTGGTTTATAACCCACTGGACTATAACCCCTGGCCCCGAGCTGGTCTATAACCCTCTGGACTGGTCTATAACCCTCTGGACTGGTCTATAACCCTCTGGACTGGTCTATAACCCTCTGGACTGGTCTATAACCCTCTGGACTGGTCTATAACCCTCTGGACTGGTTTATAACCCACTGGACTATAACCCCTGGCCCCGCGCTGGACTATAACCCGCTGGACTATAACCCGCTGGTCTATAACCCCCTGGCCCCGCGCTGGTCTATAACCCCTGGCCCCGCACTGGTCTATAACCCTCTTGCCCCGCGCTGGACTATAACCCTCTGGCCCCGAGGGGCTGGTCTATGACCCCTGGCCCCGCACTGGTCTATAACCCGCTGGACTATAACTCCTGGCTCCGCGCTGGACTATAACCCCTGGCCCCGCGCTGGACTATAACCCGCTGGACTATAACCCCTGGCCCCGCGCTGGTCTATAACCCTCTGGCCCCGCGCTGGACTATAACCCTCTGGCCCCGCGCTGGACTATAACCCCCTGGACTATAACCCGCTGGACTATAACCCCCTGGACTATAACCCGCTGGACTATAACCCGCTGGACTATAACCCGCTGGACTATAACCCGCTGGACTATAACCCGCTGGACTATAACCCGCTGGACTATAACCCGCTGGACTATAACCCGCTGGACTATAACCCGCTGGTCTATAACCCTCTGGCCCCGCGCTGGACTATAACCCTCTGGCCCCGCGCTGGACTATAACCCCCTGGACTATAACCCCCTGGACTATAACCCCCTGGACTATAACCCGCTGGACTATAACCCGCTGGACTATAACCCGCTGGACTATAACCCGCTGGACTATAACCCGCTGGACTATAACCCGCTGGACTATAACCCCTGGCCCCGCGCTGGACTATAACCCTCTGGCCCCGCGCTGGACTATAACCCTCTGGCCCCGCGCTGGACTATAACCCTCTGGCCCCGCGCTGGACTATAACCCCTGGCCCCGCGCTGGACTATAACCCCTGGCCCCGCACTGGTCTATAACCCCCTGGACTATAACCCGCTGGCCTATAACCCCCTGGACTATAACCCCTGGCCCCGCGCTGGACTATAACCCCCTGGACTATAACCCGCTGGACTATAACCCGCTGGACTATAACCCCTGGCCCCGCGCTGGACTATAACCCTCTGGCCCCGCACTGGACTATAACGCCTGGCCCCGCGCTGGACTATAACCCGCTGGACTATAACCCGCTGGACTATAACCCGCTGGACTATAACCCGCTGGACTATAACCCGCTGGACTATAACCCCTGGCCCCGCGCTGGACTATAACCCTCTTGCCCCGCGCTGGTCTATAACCCCTGGCCCCGCGCTGGTCTATAACCCCTGGCCCCGCGCTGGTCTATAACCCTCTTGCCCCGCGCTGGTCTATAACCCCCTGGCCCCGCGCTGGTCTATAACCCTCTTGCCCTGCGCTGGTCTATAACCCCTGGCCCCGCGCTGGTCTATAACCCTCTTGCCCCGCGCTGGTCTATAACCCTCTGGCCCCGCACTGGACTATAACCCCTGGCCCCGCACTGGTCTATAACCCCCTGGACTATAACCCGCTGGACTATAACCCCCTGGACTATAACCCCTGGCCCCGCACTGGACTATAACCCCCTGGACTATAACCCGCTGGACTATAACCCGCTGGACTATAACCCCTGGCCCCGCGCTGGTCTATAACCCTCTTGCCCCGCGCTGGTCTATAACCCCTGGCCCCGCGCTGGTCTATAACCCCTGGCCCCGCGCTGGTCTATAACCCTCTTGCCCCGCGCTGGTCTATAACCCCCTGGCCCCGCGCTGGTCTATAACCCTCTTGCCCTGCGCTGGTCTATAACCCCTGGCCCCGCGCTGGTCTATAACCCTCTTGCCCCGCGCTGGTCTATAACCCTCTGGCCCCGCACTGGTCTATAACCCTCTGGCCCCGCACTGGTCTATAACCCTCTGGCCCCGCGCTGGTCTATAACCCTCTGGCCCCGCGCTGGTCTATAACCCTCTGGCCCCGCACTGGTCTATAACCCTCTGGCCCCGCACTGGTCTATAACCCTCTGGCCCCGCACTGGTCTATAACCCTCTGGCCCCGCACTGGTCTATAACCCTCTGGCCCTGCGCTGGACTATAACCCCTGGCCCCGCGCTGGACTATAACCCCTGGCCCCTGGTGCTCTCACCGGACAGGCTGCTCCAGGTGCGGTTGATGTCCCGCAGCGCCTGCTTCTCTGCGATGGCTCGCTTGATCTCGTCCAGCACCAGGTTCAGCTCTTTGGAGCGTTTGAGGTTCTCCTGCTCAGCGGAGTGAAGACGGTCTCTCAGAGCCAGGAATTCACGCTGGTAAATGTCCACCACATTACCTGCAATCACAAGACACAGAACAACACTGAATAATGGCTTTAAGCTGCAGGTTTAGCTTTTTCTCAACACATTTTTCTCAACACATTCATTTATTATGACAGCATTCAATTATCCAGTCAAAAGAACATTTATGTTACGCACCAATAAACAAAAGGTAATAATTCAACAGAAGATATGAGCATGTTTCTCACAGGCCTACGGGTTGTTTTTCAGACGATAATAAGGATGACAAGTGTAAGAAATGAGGGGATATTTTGAGACTCTTGTTCTCTGTGGCCTTTAAAGGGCTGAAGCTGCACTCGTTTACAGTTAAACACTGTTCTTCTTCGACGGGGAGAGCGCTGAACTGGTGTTGTGTAACCAGACAGTCATTCGTGACATTTAAATAAGTGTTTTAGTGAGGCTGGCCGTTTTCTCCATGTCTCGGGTCATGACCTTCCCTAAGGGAGCGATCGATGCTCTGACCCCAGAGGTCAACACATGCTCAGATACACAACCCTCAAACCCAGCTCACATGGCAAACATGAGGGTGCACGATGCAGGATTATCCACAATAGATACCCTTAACGAAATCAAAAGTAATCTGTTTAAAAGTCACAAACACTCGCCTTCAGATGATTCCTCTGTAAAATGAGTAATGCTCAGTATTTTTAATGACACTGCTATGCAGAACTTCATTATGCCAGTATTCAGTATGACAGTGACTTCAGTACTCCAGTATCAAGCCGTCTCAGATCATCTTGGTTTTCTCAAATGATATTCTGGCATTGGATGATGATAATAACAATAGATAAAAACAAATACTATTACTAATCCGTTAAATACTACTACTACTACTAATACTTATTATTATTCCTATAATTATTATTATATTTCAAGAAGTATTTAATAAATAATTTATAAAAATGTTTAAAATAAATAAATAATTTATCAGAATATTTAGAATAAATAAATATATTTATTAACAAATTTTAAATAAATAGTAAATTAATCTATCAACATATTTAAAATAAATATTAAATAATTTATTTAAATGAACATTTAAAATAAATATTAAATAATTTATCAACATATTTAAAATAAATATATTTATCAGAATATTTTAAAAAAATAAAATAAAATGATTTATCAACAACATATAAATTGTTTATTTATCAAAATATGTAAAATAAGTAAATTAATTATCAGAATATTTAAAATAAATTATTTAACACATTTAAAATAAATTGTAAATAGTTTATTTATCAACATATTTAAAATAAATAAATACATAACTTTTGATAACATAGCTAGAATAAATAATAAATAATTTATCAAAATATTTAAAAATACATATTTGTTGGCTGAAAGACGCAAGAAAGTGCGGTACTGAGGCATTCTTTGTGACACTGACACATTAACTGAATTTACAGTTAGAAAGCACAGAATCTCTCGGTGAACGAACAGTTAAAGGTGAAGTGTGTGACACTGCCATCACCAAAGAGAAAACATGAATAATACATGAACTATTTATAAGCTTACAGCCTGTCATTGGCCAGTCAAACAAATATTCACGCCTCTAAACTCGTGTGATTGGTTGAGCCAGTGCAGTTTAGAGCTGGTCTGAGCGCTTCGAAAGATCCACACAGTCAGTGTTTACACAGCCTATCAATATCTTCACCGAAAGAGGAGAGAGTATTTAACATCACAAAATGACACACATCAGCTTTAAGTGTAGACAACACCTGACTTCTCCTCTCCTCAGCTGACTGAGCTGCTCTCTTTCTTTCTTTGCTCGCTCAACACTCTCTAGAAGAGAAAGAATCGTACGGATTTATGCTTTGCGGGATAATCCTGAGCAGGCAGGCTTTTTCTGGGAGAGATGCCCACTCTCAGCGCCACACACACACACACACACACACACCGTAATGCCATCAGAGTCCAAAGCCCTGGTGTAATCTGAAATTACACCGCTCCACACAAGTGCAATCCAATCCCCACTTCAGATGGAGGTGGAGAGGAACATCTAATACCCTGTAGAGTGAGATAATCTACTGATGACTGATGACTTCTTCACCGTGATCCCCACACTCGATTACTGCCGAGAGACACACACACACACACACACTCTCTGTGCTTTACACACGACAACACACGTACTACAACACGGACGGCGTGTCTATTATCACAGAGGGATTCATATCAGACAGAACAAAGCCTTTGACAGATCAGCGCTTTTAATGACAGTAAAAGAACATTTACACACAAATTCTAACAACAACAACAACAACAACAACAACAACAACAACAACAACAACAACAACAACAACAACAACAACAAAAGAGAAAGTAAAGAATGTGTAATTTTCAT
>CM040833.1:34927508-34932508 GCA_022828995.1 Vimba vimba
GTCCTCAGAAGATCCCGAAAAAATGTCCGTTGGTGCTTCAGTGACTACTTCGCTCAGAGAACCTGTCAATCACAGCTGTCAATCATGACGTTACACCACCGCATCACGTAACTAACTAAAAAACATTTTATTTTTGAAGCAGACACTTGAACTCACATCAGCGTGATAAAAACGACAGCAAATGAAAGAAACCACGTTTGGAAAAAAGATATTTGAAGTGTATTTTATTTGTTTAGTTGGTCTCACATCCCGTTGAAAAACACGGGGAGGCGGGGCTTATGACCTATACTAAGACCAGCCACCGGGGGGCGATCGATACGTTTTGGCTTCACTTTCAGGGCTTGTGCGGCACGCTTGATCTCAACACAGCAAAAACTCCAGCAGAATCACCAAAGGAGAAAATCACAATGTTTAAGTCGTCATTATGGTGATCAGTGTTTGCTTTAGTCGGCTATGGTCCCTACAATTTTAGATTTATTTTGGCTGCTGAAACAGAGTTATAACAGCCAGATGAACACAAAGAAAAGGTGATCTGATGGTGTTGGTTGTGTTTTGACATAATCATCATTTGACCTGAATCACTGAACTCACTAGAGCCTAATCTCTAAATGTAGGTTTACTTTATTGATTATAGCAGCACTGTCCTTATACAGGGACACACATTCAGATGTTCTCCTCTGCTGATTCTGCTCGTTAACATCACGTGTCTTCAATACTGGCCAATCATCACTCAATGAATCATTTAACACTGCTTCAGCGTTCATTTAACACTCATATTTTAACACTTTAACACTCTTGAGTCTAAAGTCCCAGGAGAGTTTATTTGTAGCTCTCTGCCCTAACCCTAACCCATCATAACTACTGCCTAACCTGACCCCTGACCCCAACCCTGCCCTTAACCTACTTATAACCTGACCCCTAAACCAGCTCTTGACCCTCAGACAGGCCTTTAAAGGCTCTCAGAGACTGAAGACCGGCTGAAATATCCCCACTTTACTCTCTCTCTCACTCTGATAGTCTAAAACTCACAGAGATAGTTGTACAAGTACACACTCACACACGCACGCTCACACACACTCACACTCACTCACGCTCACTCACGCTCACTCACGCTCACTCACACACATACTCACTCACACTCCCACACACACTCACAAATACATTAACACACATGCTCACACACTCAAACACTCTCTCACTCACTCACACACACTCACAAATACACTCACACTCACTCACGCTCACTCACACACATACTCACTCACACTCCCACACACACTCACAAATACATTAACACACATGCTCACACACTCAAACACTCTCTCACTCACTCACACACACTCACAAATACACTAACACTCACACACACACACTCACTGTGACTGACTGTGTTCTCGTGGATCTCCTGAAGCATTGGCTGATTACTGATGGTCAAATCAATAATATCTGTCTAACCTGATTCAACCTCTACACTCTAATAATCATGAATATGAAAACCCATGTGAAAATAGATGGATTAATTAAAAACTAAACAACGCACTTGGACATCATTATATTCCATCACATCTGACTGTAATGAACGGGACTCTGCAATACGTGACGGAATGTGTGTGTGTGTGTGTGAGTGACCCAATGAATGATAGATGAACTGTACTTTATTATTTTCACTGATCTCATGTTTTGCACTACAGTAATAATAAGCCCTTCTTCTTCTGATTGTGTGGCTGAATATGACCTGCGCCTGTTCTTGACAGAGATGATTCAGATGATTCATGTCTGAATGATGAAGCCTCACCAGCTGTGTGTGAGTGTCTCTCTCTGGTCATTAGCTGGACTCTATTGTCTCTCTCTCTCACTGAAGCACGGAGAGAAACCTCCACTCTAAAACTCCTGTTAAACAGCTTCAGACCAGGAGAAACTGAATACGCCTCATTCATTCGCTCCCGCACACGTATGAATGAGCTTTCAGGCGGAGGAAATCACACGGAAACTTTGAGTCAAGAGTGTTTTGAAAGCCTCCATCCACTATAGACACATGAGTTCTGTACAGGCTCCAGACTGAGACCAAATCCTCACATTTTACCACCATTTTTCTTGCCGGTGCGACCAAAATATGCTATAGGTTTCCACAACATTACCCAGCATCAAATGGCAAACCAAATGGAAGCGTAACGAAACTGTGCTACTCACAGACCGTTTATCATTCTGGACCAATCACCACCGTTACTACAGCTGGAGATCCAGTGAAGAGATCCACTGATACCGTTACTACAGCTGGAGATCCAGTGAAGAGATCCACTGATACTGTTACTACAGCTGGAGATCCAGTGAAGAGATCCACTGATACCGTTACTACAGCTGGAGATCCAGTGAAGAGATCCACTGATACCGTTACTACAGCTGGAGATCCAGTGAAGAGATCCACTGATACCGTTACTACAGCTGGAGATCCAGTGAAGAGATCCACTGATACCGTTACTACAGCTGGAGATCCAGTGAAGAGATCCACTGATACCGTTACTGCAGCTGGAGATCCAGTGAAGAGATCCACTGATACCGTTACTACAGCTGGAGATCCAGTGAAGAGATCCACTGATACCGTTACTGCAGCTGGAGATCCAGTGAAGAGATCCACTGATACCGTTACTGCAGCTGGAGATCCAGTGAAGAGATCCACTGATACCATTACTGCAGCTGGAGATCCAGTGAAGAGATCCACTGATACCGTTACTACAGCTGGAGATCCAGTGAAGAGATCCACTGATACCGTTACTACAGCTGGAGATCCAGTGAAGAGATCCACTGATACCGTTACTACAGCTGGAGATCCAGTGAAGAGATCCACTGATACCGTTACTACAGCTGGAGATCCAGTGAAGAGATCCACTGATACCTTTACTGCAGCTGGAGATCCAGTGAAGAGATCCACTGATACCGTTACTGCAGCTGGAGATCCAGTGAAGAGATCCACTGATACCGTTACTGCAGCTGGAGATCCAGTGAAGAGATCCACTGATACCGTTACTACAGCTGGAGATCCAGTGAAGAGATCCACTGATACCGTTACTACAGCTGGAGATCCAGTGAAGAGATCCACTGATACCGTTACTGCAGCTGGAGATCCAGTGAAGAGATCCACTGATACCATTACTGCAGCTGGAGATCCATTGAAGAGATCCACTGATACCGTTACTACAGCTGGAGATCCAGTGAAGAGATCCACTGATACCGTTACTACAGCTGGAGATCCAGTGAAGAGATCCACTGATACCGTTACTGCAGCTGGAGATCCAGTGAAGAGATCCACTGATACCATTACTGCAGCTGGAGATCCATTGAAGAGATCCACTGATACCGTTACTACAGCTGGAGATCCAGTGAAGAGATCCACTGATACCGTTACTACAGCTGGAGATCCAGTGAAGAGATCCACTGATACTGTTACTGCAGCTGGAGATCCAGTGAAGAGATCCACTGATACTGTTACTGCAGCTGGAGATCTAGTGAAGAGATCCACTGATACCATTACTACAGCTAGAGATCCAGTGAAGAGATCCACTGAATTCCCCACAGATTTAATAACATCCATCGCTGTGAGATCCAGTGAGGAACATTCAGAGTTAGGTTTAAGGTCTTCTGTTAGTGGCTCCAGTCGCTCTAGTAAACACAGGTAGTCTGAAGCCCTGATGCAGATGTGGGGTCTTTATTATACGGATGATATTACGTGTTATATGTAGGCCATGACCTTCATGTGTAACAGCAGCTCCAGACAGAGATCAGTGTAACCGGTCAATCCTTCGGGATGAATGATGCTGTGAGGGACATACACACGTGCACTCCGACCTCCACAGTTATTCTCACACTGACACGTTGTGTTTTTCATGAATTAAAGGGATGTCTCCCTCCCTTCACATGACCTTCACATGCCCTGCTCTAATAATCCTCAGACGATATGAAACACATCGACTGTAACTGTAATCTTGTGTGTTTAATCCAGCAGCAGGACACACACTTTACAGGAGCTCTTCCCGCAGATTTACTGGGACTGACACATTCTGAGCGAAGCTTGATCTCGGGATAAGCAACTTTAATGGAGATAATCTTCCAAACGCACCATATCCAGGACTGAAGGTGCGTTCACACATGGCCACCTCATGTAAAGCCCTCAGAAACACTTTAGCTCTCAGAGTGTGTCTCAAAGCTCCTCCTGAAGGGCTTTAAAGGATGGGATATATCACTCATTCCAGAAATCACATACTTCCCTATATAGTGCGCCAAACACAGTGTGTCTGAAACACAAATTCACAGCACTTGGATGATCTACTATTCTGAAGTGTGTGTGTGATGGACGCTTCACCATCCCAGAGGATCTGTGAACGACAGTGAAGCGACGCCAGAGGGTCACATGATAATGACATCATGATGAATGTAGAGTGTCCAGAGTATATTCAGACTATATAGAGCACAGTTTAGTGATCACAGGGTAATTACTTGTTGAAAAGGCTGATGTGAGACGCAGGCCTGGTGTGAACGAGCCTTTAGAAGAACAGAGACTCAGATTCATCACTAATAACTCAAGCGTTTTATCCATCTGAATGTCATATGACAGTAAATCTGTTTACTTTTTGCTTTCTTTTTCATTGCAAATAATCAGCGTGACAATCTGAGTCAAACCCTGACAAATGAACTTTATATATATATATATATATATATATATATATATATATATATATATATATATATGGCTATATGAGTCTATTCTAGAAAAATGTGACAAATTTATGGTGTAACATTTCACTCTGTAGGGCTTTAAAGGGATACTCCACTTTAAAATGAAAATTCTGTCATCATCACCAAACAGTTTCTGGTCTCATTGACCTCCATAGTAGGAAAAACATATACAATGGAAGTCAATGAGACCAGAAACTGTCTGGTTACTGATATTCTTCTAAATATCTTCCTTTCTGTTCAGCAGAAGAAAGAAATTCATACAGGTTTGA